>JARWLF010001018.1:0-11732 GCA_029853055.1 Scenedesmus sp. KT-U | reverse complement strand
GTCATCATCTCCGACATCGAGATGCCGGGGATGAGCGGGCTGGACTTCGCCCGCGCCGTCCGCGGGACGGAGCGCTGGGCGCAGGTGCCGCTGGTGGCCCTGTCCAGCCATGCCAGCCCGCGTGACCTGGACCGCGGCCGCCAGGCCGGCTTCACCGACTATGTCGCGAAGTTCGATCGTGACGCGCTGCTCTTCACCCTGCAGCAGACCCTCTCCGAGACCAGAGGTGCCGAATGAGTTCCCGTCTGCCCGTCGCCGCTGCCAAGAAGACCCTTCCGGCCGAGCATTCGGTGGTCCGGAATGAGGATTTCGTGACGGCCAGCATCGCCGACCAGATGTTCGGCATCCCGGTCCTGCAGGTGCAGGACGTGCTGGGCCCGCAGCGCATCACCCGCATCCCGCTGGCCCCGCCGGAGATCGCGGGCTCGCTGAACCTGCGCGGTCGCATCGTGACCGCGGTGGATGTGCGCAAGCGCCTGGGCCTCGGCCCCCGCCCGCCGGAGATCCGGGGGATGAGCATCGTGGTCGACATCAAGGGGGAACTGTACTCCCTGATGGTCGACAATGTGGGCGAGGTGCTGTCCCTCTCCTCCGACCAGTTCGAGCGCCACCCGGCCACCATGGACCAGCGCTGGCGTGAGGTTTCCACCGGCATCTATCGGCTGAAGGGCACGCTGCTCGTGGTGCTCGACGTGTCGCGGCTGCTGAACTTCGCCAATATCGAAGCGGCTTGAACCGCTCCGCCCGGGAAGAGGTCCTGTTGATGAAGTCCTGCCTGGTCGTCGATGACAGCCGCGTGGTCCGCAAGGTCGCGCGCAAGATCCTGGAAGAGCTGGGATTCACCTGCGATGAAGCCGAGGACGGCAAGCAGGCGATGGAGTATTGCGCGGGCAATATGCCTGACGCGATCCTTCTCGACTGGAACATGCCGGTCATGTCGGGCATCGATTTCCTGCGCCGACTGCGGAAGATGACGGGCGGCCAGAATCCGAAGGTCGTGTTCTGCACCACGGAAAACGACCTGGCCCACATCCAGGAGGCGCTGTCGGCCGGGGCGAACGAGTACATCATGAAGCCGTTCGACAGCGAGATCATCCAGACCAAGTTCCAGCAGGTCGGGCTCCTGTGAAGCCCGGGGACATTGCCGCGTCATGACCGACTTACCCGGACGACCCATGCCTACCGGGGCGACTTCCGCTTCACCTGAGCCCTTCCGGGTCATGGTGGTTGATGACAGTGCCGTGATCCGCGGGCTGATCACCCGTTCGCTCGAGTCCGATCCGGATATCCGCGTCGTGGCTTCGGTCGCCAACGGCCAGATGGCGATCAACACGTTGCAGCGGCAGCCGAACATCGACGTCATCGTGCTGGACATCGAGATGCCGGTGCTGGACGGGCTGTCAGCCCTGCCGCACCTGTTGAAGGTGGACCCGAACGTCAAGATCGTCATGGCCTCGACCCTCACGGCGAAGGGGGCCGACGTCTCGCTGCGGGCCATGCGGGCCGGCGCCGCCGACTATGTGCCGAAGCCGTCGAGCACGCGGGAACTGACGGGTGCGGCCGACTTCAAGCGGGAGCTGAACGAGAAGGTCAAGGTGCTGGGGCTGGCGGCGCGTCGCGCCGACCCGCGCAAGGGCCAGGCGGATGAGGCCCCCGGCCCCCGCCCGCCGCTGCCCCGCCCGCCGGCACCGGTGGGGGCGGTGGCCCAGCCCACCAGTGGCTTCACCCTGCCCACGCCGATGCGGCCCAAGCCGGAGCCGGCGGTGGTTACGCTGCGCCCGGTGGCCGACATCCGGCCGGATGTCATCGCCATTGGAAGCTCCACCGGCGGGCCGCAGGCCCTGTTCGAGGTGTTGCAGCACCTGAAGGGCGGGGTCAATCAGCCGATCCTGATCACCCAGCACATGCCCGCCACCTTCACCACGATCCTGGCCGAGCACATCACCCGCCAGTGCGGGATCCAGTGCACGGAGGCAAAGGACGGGGAAGCGGTGCTGAACGGCCGGGCCTATGTGGCGCCGGGCGATTTCCACATGCTGATCGTGATGCGCAACGGCGTGCCCACGGTCCAGCTGACCAAGGACCCGCCGGAGAATTTCTGCCGTCCCGCCGTCGATCCGATGCTGCGCAGCATCGTGCAGGTGTGGGGCCGCAAGGTCCTGGCCGTTATCCTGACCGGCATGGGCCATGATGGCCGCAAAGGATGCGAGCAGGTGGTGCAGGCCGGCGGCAATGTCGTCGGACAGGACGAGGCAACCAGTGTGGTCTGGGGCATGCCGGGGGCGGTGGCCACCGCCGGCCTGTGCAGTTCCGTGCTCCCCCTCAAGGAGATCGGGCCCCACATCCGCAGAATGGCACTGAGGCAGGCGGCATGAAGGTCGAAGACTTCGATATGTTCTGCACCCTGCTTCGGCAGCGGTCGGGGCTCGTCCTGACCAAGGACAAGGCCTACCTGCTGGAGTCCCGGCTGATGCCGGTGGCGCGCAAATGGAACCTCAAGGATCTGGAGGCGCTGGCGGCGGAGGTGCGGGCCAAGAAGGCCGAACCGCTGCTAAAGGACATCACGGAGGCGATGACGACCAACGAGTCGTCCTTCTTCCGCGACCAGAAGCCCTTCGACCAGTTCAAGAGCGTCGTCCTGCCCATGCTGATGCAGGCGCGGGCGGCCAAGCGGCATATCCGCATATGGTCCGCCGCCTGCTCCTCCGGGCAGGAGCCCTACAGCCTCGTCATGCTGATGAATGAGGAGGGGGCGAAACTGGCCGGCTGGAAGGTGGAGATCGTTGCCACCGACCTGTCCAGCGAGATGATCACCAAGGCCCGCAACGGCATCTACACCCAGTTCGAGGTCCAGCGCGGCCTGCCGATCACCTACCTGGTGAAGTATTTCAAGCAGGTGGGGGACAAGTGGCAGATCAACCAGGATATCCGGGACAAGGTCCAGTACCGTGAGTTCAACCTCCTCGGTGATCTCAGCGCGCTCGGCACCTTCGATGTCATCTTCTGCCGGAACGTGCTGATCTATTTCGATCAGCCCACGAAGTCCAAGGTGCTGGACGCCATGTCCCGCGTCCTGGCGCCCGATGGCATGCTGTATCTGGGCGGCGCGGAGACGGTGCTGGGGATCACCGAACGCTTCAAGCCCATGGACGGGCAGCGCGGCCTCTACACCCTGACCGGGGCGCCGGTGAAGGCCCTGGCGTAGCGGGCCGCCGGCACGAAGGCTGGATCGGGGCTTGGCGACAGGCGCCGCCTGTCTGGTGCCGGTGGGTCAGACCGTCAGCCGGTCCTTCAGCTCCGCCATCTGGCCGCCATCGACCAGGTTCAACTGCTGCAACTGCTCCACCGACGTGAAGGGGCCGTGGCGCTCCCGGTGGGCGACGATCTCCTCCGCCCGGCCCGGGCCGATCCCCCTGACGCTCATCAGCTCTTCCCGGCTGGCGCGGTTCAGGTCGACCGGCTTGTTCAAGACCTGACGCTCGACGCTGGAGCCCTCAATGCGGTCGCGAGGGGCGTCGCGGCGGTCGCTGGTCATCGGCATGCTCCTTGGCGTGATCGGGTCGGTGCTTCCAACCCATCGGCACGCCGGACGTCACGCCGGGTCGCCACCACCCTCGCCGGAGGCGGCCTGACGCTGGAACCGGGTGGAGGCGATCTCGTCGAACATCTGGGTCTCGCGGCGCTTGCGCTCCTCGGCCAGGCGGCGATCACGCTCCTCCTGCGCCACCTCATAGCGCTTCAGCTCCTGAAAGGCGTCGGCGACTGCCTGCTCCGCGGCGGCGATGCGGCCCCGCAGATGGGCGATGTCGCGGTCCATCGCGTCCCGCCGGCTGCGCATCTGGCGCAGGAAGGCAGGGAAGGTGGAGGCAACGAGCAGGGAGCCCTGGCCTGCCACCTGCTGCTCCGCCGCCAGCTGCGCATCCAGCGCCTGGCGCTCCGCCACCATGCGCTCCTCCAGCGCCTGCAGGTCGGCCAGCGCCCGGCGCCGCTCATCCACCTCCAGCTTGTGCAGCCGGATCAGGGACCTCAGATCCTTCATCACCCCTCACGCCTCATCCCGCCGCGGTGCCGCCGGGCGACATGCCCAGGATGGCCGCCAGCTCGGCATAGCCGGTGGACAGGTCACTCTTTTCCTGGATGCGCTGCTTCAGGAAATTCTCCAGCGCCGGGGCGAAGTGGATCGCCTCGTCCACCCGGGGATCTGACCCGCGGCGATAGGCGCCCAGCCGGATCATCTCCTCCATGTCCGCATATGTCGCCATCAGCTGCCGCGCCCGGGTGACCAGCGTGTTCTCCTCCTCCGAATTGCAGTGCGGCATGGTCCGGCTGACGGAGCGCAGGATGTTGATGGCCGGAAAGCGGCCGCGCTCGGCGATCCGGCGTTCCATGACGATGTGCCCGTCCAGGATGCCGCGCACCGCGTCGGCGATCGGCTCCTCCATGTCGCCGCCTTCCACCAGCACGGTGAACAGGCCGGTGATGGTGCCCTCCCCGGTGCCCGGCCCCGCCCGTTCCAGCAGCCGGGGCAGCTCGGCGAAGACAGTCGGGGGATAGCCCTTGGTGGTCGGTGGTTCGCCGGCCGACAGGCCGATTTCCCGCTGGGCCATGGCGAAACGGGTGACGCTGTCCATCAGGCACAGGACATCCTGGCCCTGATCCCGGAAATACTCCGCCACCGCCAGGGTCATGTAGGCGGCCTGCCGGCGCAGCAGGGGCGGCTCGTCACTGGTGGCGACGATCACGACGCTGCGCGCCAGCCCCTCCGGCCCCAGATCGTTCTCCAGGAACTCCTGCACCTCGCGCCCGCGTTCCCCGATCAGGCCGATGACGCTCACCGGCGCCTCGGTATAGCGGGCCAGCATGGACATCAGCACCGATTTGCCCACGCCAGAGCCGGCGAAGATGCCCATGCGCTGACCGCGGCAGCAGGTCAGGAAGGTGTTCATCGCCCGGACGCCCAGGTCGATCTTGGCCCCGACACGGCGGCGGGCATGGGCCGGTGGTGGACCGCTCCGGACCGGCATCCGCACGGCCCCCTGGGGCAGCGGCCCCTGACCGTCGATCGGTTCCCCCAGCGCATTGATGACGCGGCCCAGCCAGGCGGGGGTGGGTTGGATGGCGGCCTGCCCGTCGGCCACTTCCGCCCGGCAGCCCAGCCCCACATCCTCCAGGCTGCCGAAGGGCATCAGCAGCGCTCTTCCGGAGCGGAACCCCACTACTTCGCAGGGGACAGCGCGGCCGCCACGCGATATGACCCGGCAGCGGCCGCCCACCGACAGGCGCTGCTCCACCCCGCCGACCTCGACCAGCATGCCGAGCACCGATGTCACCCGCCCGAAGACCCGCATGGCCGGAATGGCCTCGATCTCCTGAACCAAACGGGCAGGGTCGTATCGCACGGGGTAGCGCTCCCTTGTAGCCCCAAAAATGTCGCTCACATCATGGAGCGGAAAGGTTAACGTCCCATGAGGCCTCTCGGATAGCATAGTGCTTTATCGGCTGTTAACCTAGTTCCCATCGACCAAGGGGGGTGGCGGCACCGGCCTTCTGATACCCCCCTGACGGACCACGAAGCGAGGATCGGAATGAGAGTCCTGCTGGTCGAAGACGACAAGTCCATGGCCAAGAGCATCCAGCTGATGCTCGCGTCCGAGGGCTACATCGTGGATACGACCGACCTCGGCGAGGACGGGCTGGAGATCGGCAAGATCTACGACTACGACATCATCATCCTGGACCTGATGCTTCCCGACATCGACGGGTACGAGGTGCTGCGGCGCCTGCGCGCGTCGCGCGTGAACACGCCGATCCTGATCCTGTCCGGCCTGACGGAGATGGATGCCAAGATCAAGGGCCTGGGCTTCGGGGCGGATGACTACATCACCAAGCCCTTCGACAAGCGCGAACTCCTGGCCCGGCTGCAGGCGATCATCCGCCGGTCCAAGGGGCATTCGGAAAGCCTGATCCGCACCGGCCGGCTGGTCGTCAATCTGGACGCGCGAACGGTGGAGGTGGATGGGCAGCCGTTGCACCTGACCGGCAAGGAGTACGGCATCCTGGAGCTGCTGTCGCTGCGCAAGGGCACGACGCTGACCAAGGAGATGTTCCTGAACCATCTCTACGGGGGCATGGATGAGCCGGAGCTGAAGATCATCGACGTGTTCGTCTGCAAGCTTCGGAAAAAGCTGACCACCGCCACCCGGGGCGAGAACTACATCGAGACGGTGTGGGGCCGGGGGTACGTGCTGCGCGACCCGCCGGCGGACGCCAAGCTGCAGGCCCGTGCCGCCGGCTGACGGCGGCGCCCGAAAATCAGGAACCGGTCTCCCCTCCGCCTGTTCGAAGGCGGGCAATCCGATGAATGGGGAGACCGAGCGATGAAGGCACTGTGCTGGCACGGCAAGGGCGACATTCGGTACGACACCGTGCCCGATCCGATCATCGAGGATCCCCAGGACGCCATCGTCAAAGTCTCCAGCTGCGCCATCTGCGGCTCCGACCTGCATCTCATGGACGGCTACATCCCCTTCATGAAAAGCGGGGACGTGCTGGGCCATGAATGCATGGGCGAGGTGGTGGAGGTCGGGAAGGAGACCAAGACCCTGAAGGTGGGGGACCGGGTGGTCATCCCCTTCACCATCACCTGCGGCCGCTGCGACCAGTGCCGCCGCGGCAACTTCTCAGTCTGCGAGAACAGCAACCGCAACGCCTCGCTGGCGGCCAAGATGTTCGGCCACACCACAGCCGGGCTGTTCGGCTATTCCCACCTCACCGGCGGCTATGCGGGCGGGCAGGCGGAATATGTCCGGGTGCCCTTCGCCGATCCCACCGCCATCAAGGTGCCGAAGAACGGCATGTCCGACGACCAGCTGCTGTTCCTGTCGGACATCCTGCCGACAGGGTGGCAGGCCGCCGTGCATTGCGACATCCAGCCGACGGACATCGTGGCGATCTGGGGCTGCGGCCCAGTCGCCCAGTTCGCCATCAAGAGCGCGCTTGTGCTGGGCGCCCACACGGTGATCGCCATCGACCAGGTGCCGGAGCGGCTGGAACTGGCCCGGCAGGCCGGTGCCGTCACCATCGACTTCTCACAGGAACCGGTCCTGGACCGGCTGATGGAGCTGACCGGTGGCCGCGGGCCCGACAAATGCATCGAGGCCGTGGGCATGGAAAGCCATGCCGGCTTCGACATGCACGGGCTTTCCGGCATGTACGACAAGGTGAAAGCGGGCCTGATGCTGGAGACCGAGCGGTCCGGCGCGCTGCGGGAGGCTGTCTATGCCTGCCGGCCGGGCGGCATCGTCTCCGTCGCCGGGGTGTTCGGCGGGCTGGCCGACAAGTTCCCGCTGGGCGCCTTCATGAACAAGGGCCTGACCATGCGCACCGGCCAGACCCATGTGAAGCGCTTCGCCGAGGATCTGCTGCACCGGATCGAGGAGGGGGAGATCGACCCCACCTTCGTCATCACCCACAAGCTGAACCTGTCCGACGGCCCCGATGCGTACCACACCTTCCGGGACAAGAAGGATGGCTGCATCAAGGTGGTGATGAACCCGTAGGGCGGTGCCGGCGGGCGTGCACGGGCCCGTTCGCCGACCACCGCATCTCAGGCCCGCGGATCACCCCGGCCGGACCAGGGCGTGGCGCTTCTTGCCGACCGACAGCTTGATGGTGCCGTCGGCCGTGACCAGCCCGGTGGTGGCCTTGGCGAATTCGTCCGCCACCGGCTGATCGTTCACCTTCACCGCGCCCTGCTTGATCTGGCGGCGCGCCTCCCCATTGCTGGCGACCAGGCCGGACTGGGCCAGCAGGGCGTAGACGAAGACGCCCGTGTCCAGGTCGGCAGCAGGGACCTCCACGGTCGGCAGCCCCTCTGCCGTGCCGCCCTGCTCAAAGGTCCGCCGGGCGGTTTCGGCCGCCGCTTCGGCCGCCGCGTCGCCGCGGACCAGCCGGGTCACCTCCGTCGCCAGGATCTTCTTCGCCTCGTTGATCTCCGCCCCCTGGAGCGCTTCCAGCCGGGCGATCTCATCCATGGGAAGCTCGGTGAACAGCTTCAGGAAGCGGCCGACATCCGCATCCTCCGAATTCCGCCAGTACTGCCAGAAGTCCCAGTCGGACAGCCGGTCCGCGTTCAGCCAGACCGCGCCGGCCGCCGTCTTGCCCATCTTGGCGCCGCTGGACGTGGTCAGCAGCGGGCAGGTGAGGCCGAACAGGTCGGCGTTCGCGATCCGCCGGCCCAGGTCCACGCCATTGACGATGTTGCCCCACTGGTCCGACCCGCCGGTCTGCAGCACACAGCCGAAGCGGCGGTTCAACTCCACGAAATCGTAGGCCTGGAGGATCATGTAGTTGAACTCCAGGAACGTCAGCGGCTGTTCCCGGTCCAGCCGCAGCTTGACGGAATCGAACGTCAGCATGCGGTTGATGGTGAAGTGCCGGCCGACATCCCGCAGGAACGGGATGTATTCCAGCCGGTCCAGCCAGTCCGCATTGTTCACCATCGTCGCCTGCCCCGGCCCCTCACCGAAGCTGAACATCCGGTCGAATGCCGTCTTGATGCCCGCGATGTTGGCGTTGATGACATCGTTGGTCAGCAGCTGCCGCGTCTCATCCCGGCCGGAGGGATCGCCGATCTTGGTGGTGCCGCCGCCCATCAGCAGGATGGACCGCCCCCCGCATTTGGTGAGCCAGCGCTGGATCATCGTCGGCAGCAGGTGGCCAACATGCAGGCTGTCCGCGGTGGCGTCATAGCCATTGTAGGCGACCAGCACGCCGTCGCAGAGCTTCTTGTCCAGCGCCTCCACGTCCGTGCACTGGTGGTAATAGCCGCGTTCCAGCATCACACGCAGGAACTCGGACTTCACCGTGCTGGGCAGGGGGGTGGTCATGGCGTCGGACCCTTGTTGTCGTGCCGGTTGGATGGATAGGGTGGGCGTCCGTCCTAGCACATCATTCCCGGCTTCGGCAGCCCGGTTCAGGAGGTCCCCCCATGCGCACCGATGTGAAGACTGCCATCGGCCTGATGAGCGGCACCTCCATGGACGGAATCGACGCGGCCCTGGTGCGGACCGACGGGCAGGGGCGGGTGGAGGGCCGGGGATTCCTGTTCACCCCCTATGACCCGGCTTTCCGGCAGCGGCTGCGGGCGGTCATGGGCGGGAAGGGGGGAGGGGATGTGACCGCGGTGGAGCGGGAACTGACCGACCTGCATGCGGAGGCGGTGCGCGGCCTGCTGGCGGAATCGGGGCTGATGCCCGGCCATGTCGACCTGATCGGGTTCCATGGCCAGACCATCCTGCACGCCCCCGATCAGCGACTGACATGGCAGATCGGCGACGGGGCGCGGCTGGCGATGCTGACCGGCATTCCGGTCGTCAATGACTTCCGCAGTGCCGACGTGGCGGCCGGCGGCCAGGGCGCCCCACTGGTGCCCCTGTTCCACCAGGCGCTGGCCGCCGGGCTGGAGCGGCCGCTGGCGGTGCTGAACATCGGCGGCGTGGCGAATGTCACCTGGCTGGGCCACGGGCCGCTGGACGTGCTGGCCTTCGACACCGGGCCGGGCAATGCCCTGATCGATGATTGGATGCTGGCAAGGACCGGAACGGCCATGGACCAGGGCGGGGCGGCGGCGTCGGCCGGTCAGGTGGACCACGCCCGCCTGTCGCGGCTGATCCAGCACTCCTATTTCAGCGCGCCCGCGCCCAAGTCGCTGGACCGGGACGCGTGGGACCGCGGCATCGTGGACGGGCTGGGGACCGCGGACGGGGCGGCGACGCTGACCGCCTTCACCGCCGCCGCCGTGGAAGGGGCGCTTCCCCACTTCCCGGAGGCGCCGTTGCGCTGGTTGGTCTGTGGCGGGGGGCGGCTGAATGCCACGCTGATGGACATGCTGCGCCGCCGGCTGCAGGTGCCGGTGGACCCGGTGGAGGTGGTGGGGTGGAACGGCGACGCGCTGGAGGCCCAGGCCTTCGCCTATCTGGCTGTCCGGTCGGTGCTGGGGCTTCCGCTGTCGGTACCGGGCACGACCGGCGTGCCCAGGCCGATGACGGGCGGGCGGCTGCACCGGCCGCATTGAGCGGCGGCTTGCCGCCCGACCCGCCCGGTTACTCTGCCACGGCCGCCTTGGCCGGCGTGGTCAGGACCTGGTCAAGATAGTCATCGACGATCTTCGCCAGCTCATCCGCCATGTTCAGGAAATAGTGATTGGCGCCCGGCACCTTGCGGTAATCGATCTTGATGTCCTTCTGGCTGGACAGCTTGTTGACCAGCCGCGCCACCGACGGCTCCGGCACCGTTTCATCCCGGTCGCCATGGACGATCAGGCCCGAGGCGGGGCAGGGGGCCAGAAAGCTGAAATCGAACAGGTTGGCGGGCGGTGCGATGGACAGGAACCCGTCGATCTCCGGCCGGCGCATCAGCAGCTGCATGCCGATCCAGGCGCCGAAACTGAACCCGCCGATCCAACAGGCGCTGGCGTTGGGATTGTAGGTCTGCAGCCAGTCGAGCGCGGAGGCGGCATCCGACAGCTCCCCTTCGCCGCGATCATAGGTCCCCTGGCTGCGCCCCACCCCCCGGAAATTGAAGCGCAGGGCGGAGTAGCCGCGCTTGGTGAAGGCGTGGAACAAGGTATAGACGACCCGGTTGTTCATCGTCCCGCCATGCTGCGGGTGGGGATGCAGAAGCAGGGCGACCGGGGCGTTCGGCAGCTTGGAATGGCTGTAGCGGCCCTCGATCCGGCCGGCCGGCCCGTTGATGATCACGTCAGGCATAGGTCACCGGTCCATTCCAAGAGGCAGAACATCCATCGCACCGCGCACCCGTGCCGCCGATCTCCGCCGATCCGACCGGCTGGACTGGGCAGGGTGGAATACTTGACCGTGATGTCGGGTCATCTTATATCGCAGCCGATGGCACCCCTCCAACACCGCGCTGGTGCACTTGTGGGGTAATTGTGGCCGGCTGCATAGAATTGCCCATGGAAGCCGACCGGGGCGCGGACTATACCACAGCGGGAGCCTTCGTGTTCAAGCGTCTTCGCGAAGAGATCGATGCCGTCATAGCCCGCGACCCGGCCGCCCGGTCGCGGCTTGAAGTGCTGCTGTGCTATCCCGGCTTTCATGCGGTGGTGCTGCATCGACTTGCGCACCGCCTCTGGGGCGCGGGGTGGCGCCTGCTCGGGCGGTGGATTTCCCACCTGGCCCGGTGGCTCACCGGCATCGAGATCCATCCCGGCGCCACGATCGGGCGCAATTTCTTCATCGACCATGGCATGGGCGTGGTGATCGGCGAGACGGCGGTCATCGGCGACAATGTGATGCTGTACCATCAGGTCACCCTGGGTGGCACGTCGCTGGAGAAGGGCAAGCGCCATCCCACGGTTGAGAACGATGTCATCATCGGGGCGGGCGCCAAGGTTCTGGGCAACATCACCGTGGGTGTCGGCGCCCGGGTGGGGTCGAACGCCGTGGTCGTGGCCGACGTGGCGCCGGGCGTCACCGTCGTTGGCATTCCGGCCAAAGTCGTCGTGCCGCGCGAAAAGCTCGAAGCACAGCCTTTTATGGCCTATGGCACGCCCTGCGGGGACTTGCCGGATCCGGTGGCACGGGCCATCTCTGGTCTGCTTGACCAGGTGCATGTGCTGCGGCGGCGCGTGGAAGAGCTGGAGCGGTCGCGCGACCATGAAATCGCGGCACCGCTGGATGAAGGCGACGAAGAGCGCCGGCGACAGGATG
>JARWLF010001017.1:0-11735 GCA_029853055.1 Scenedesmus sp. KT-U | reverse complement strand
CTGCGCCTCTGAAGGCCGCGCAAGCGCGCAACCGAGCAAAGTGTGACCGGTTGTGTGATGTTATGAAGGGACCAGTGGTTCGCACGGCTGAGGCTGGCCGCGCGAGCGCAGAGACACTTGAATTACGCAATACTAAACTTGCAAGTAGCAAGGAACTTGCAACTTGCACGTGCAAGTAACAGTGCAAGTTTCTCGCAAGGAAAGTTGCAAGAAATTTGCAAGTTTTTGTCGCTGGCACTGGCGCTTTTTCAGCTTTTGAAAATGCCATCGGATGCATTGATGCAGCAGCAGATGATGACCAGGGGATAAGGGAGTAGTCTTTGAAAGTGGCGGGCTGACCTGCAAGCAGTTCTTGAATGCATTGTATACCAGCTGCCGGTGGCTTTTGCTTCTGCTGCCAGCTGTTGCGATTCCTGTGCCAGACCATGGACCATGTACTCATCTATAGCTGCCAGTTTGGCCTTGAAGTTCAAGATATACCGCGGCGGTCGATGTGCTGAGCAGCCCACAGAAGCGGCATTCTTGCCGCAAGAATGCCTTATGGCATGAGTGCTGAGACAGCAGTTGCTTTACCGGTTCCAACAATCCTGTTGCTATCCAATAGCAGTGATGTAGACAGGTTCACCATAGTTGGGACCCACTATAGTTTCAACATGCTGCCACTGCGGCCACTTCAAAGGTTCACAGCACTGCTGGAACTGGTCTGTAGTGATGATGCACTGAAGCGCAGATGATGATGATGAGGGTGACACGCGGGGGGTGGTCTCCTACCTGAGTTACTACTGAAGATGAAGAGCAGCGACCCGCTCGGGCCTTCCGGCCCTTAGTTAGTACTGCTAGTCCAGATATTGCTCTTGTTCCAGTCAACTGATTTCAACTCAGCGACCTACAACACACGCTGCAACAGCTAGAACAACACTGTCCAACACTGTGCGCTTGGATCTCCCTTCGTGCGTTGCATTGTGATATGATGTGTACTGCACTGCATCAACCGGTTGATATATGCATGCTGAATACTGTCTCATTGCACAAGCCCGCTGTGCACAGTTCGCTCAGAGACCTACCTATCTGAGCCGCTTGTTTAGTTTGCTGCTTGTTATGACCCCAGGCGAATTCCCCCTGGTCTAGCAGTCTGTTTGCTGCTTGTGAAGGTTCCAGGCTGGTGTTTTCTGGTCAAGCAGTTGAACAGTGCCCTGTGATGGTCATATGGTGGTGTTTGGAGCATACGACACCCCAACCACAGGGAGGAACGTAGTGTTGTACACCACCATACAGCTCATCTATGTTTCTAGACAGTTTGTATGTTGTATGAATCGTTGGTTAGCAGTGTGAGCATCAGCCCACGGCTCTCTCATAGTCGACTCAGCAGTAGTGCCATGTTGTACATTGGACCTGCCCTGCGGGGCAGTAGTATGGTTATCCAGGAACAGTGTATTGGCAGCGATTGACAGGTTCAGAGTCGTATGCTCCCTGTGTGCTACTAATGTTACATCTTGCGGTGTTTATGGTTCAGTGTTGCTGTGCACAGCTTTGCAGATCTCATATGCTGCACCAGCCTGCAGGCATACACTTGTTGTCAAGATGTAGCGATTCTTGTGTTCATGCCTGCTTGAAGCCAGCTGATGAGCTCCTTCAGCAAGAGCGAAACCGGTCCTGGTGGCTATAGCACGTAACCTTATCACCTGTTCCCTGGAACCAGAATGTATTGAATCTGACTGCACCATTCAGCCACAAGTGACCAGTGGGTGTATTCCTACTCCAGATCCCCACACCAAACTAACCAGCCGCCATAGTGTCTGAGACACGGTACATGCAAGGCACGATGGAGAATCAGTGCACGCAGTGATATCTCCGCAGCAACGCACTGCATAGGCACAGGCATACGAGCAACTTGGTGCGACCTGTGAGAAGTCCAAGAATGGTTGCTGCATACCAAGCATGCACATCGCATTGGTGTTCAACACATACCAAGGGAATGCGAACACTTGCGAGTCATGTCTACAATCTGTGCAACATTTTGAACACATCATCATTTGACCGGCAGATGAAAGGATGGTCAGTAGGTAAGTCAACAAAACCACTCCCTGGCACTGGATTAAGAATGACAGAATCCGCCAACGACTGTCAGAATTTACCAACTGCTGTCAGCTTAGCCTGGGACAACAGGGCTGCCATAGCTTGCTGCCGTTGTTGAGCTTGCTGCCTGAGCTGTTGTCTCTGCTGATCTTGACAATGCTGCACTAGTTGCCTATGCTGTTACTGAGCAAGAGTCATAGCAGCAGGTGCAAAGAACCGAGCAATGCATGACTGGTCGGATGCTGTATTTGCACCAGATGGCAACTGAGATGCAGCACCTTGCAGATGCCACTGACGCATAAGATCATTGGCAGCTCTGCGACCACAATCCATGGCATTCAGAGCAGCTAGGCATGCAATCATCCACAATCTTGCATGCAGTTCATTAGGCCCAGGTGGGGTTGCAGCAGCCAGCTGTGCTGTTGGTGTAAAAGACATACACCAGACTGCGGCAGAGAACACCAAGATGCTGACAGATGGGAAAGAACAGTATGCACCACAGCCTGAGCAATAAGACACTGCCAGAAGTGATGATGCCTGTCTGGTGCCACACAACCATATAAACATACAAAGTCAGGGCAATGCATTTGCTGGGCTGTTGGAAGGGCATCAAGAACCAGCCTCCAAAGTACTTCCTCAAATGCATTGTCCCATCTGGTGCCTCTTCACACAATACGGAAACACTTGGGCAAGTGTTTGCATGCCACGGTGACATCATAAGGAGTAATGTCATGTATGCCGAGAGCCAGTTCAACATGAACACGATGTCTAGCACGCCGCTCTCTGCATACGGGTCTTAACTTTGCAGTGCAAAGAGGTTGCGGTCTTGACAGTCGAGTTCCTGACACTAACATATTTGTTTCCTGCAATACCACGCCATCCGAGCCTAGCAAGCAAAATATGCTCCCCACACAATTCAGCATCAGTAGGCTTATCAGGTATGCGTGTTATAGTTTGCGGTGGCCCTGCAGGGTATGTGCGTGATATGCTTTGTGGTGGGCCATTTTACAACTTTGTTTTTGATTTGTACACTGGCATGAATAGCAAAGGACAATCTGTACACCTAGATAGTACCATGCAGATATACATGTACATGGAACCTCAAGTCGAAGTAATATATGTTACACCTTGCACGACTCAAGATGCATTGCTGAAGCCTGTATTGATTGCACCTACTAGGTATAGTATGATTTCGTATGGGGCTAAATGCCAACAGTGCAGTTGACATCTTTAACAAGTGTTGCTACAAGTGCTTGTGATGCAACGCTGCCGATCAGGGAATCTGCTGCCAAGTACAGCAGAGAAGGTCCCAGGGGAGAATGCATGTTGCTGCCTTAGGACCTTTGTTTGGTATGCAAGCAGAAGCAGGTGGGACAGGTTTGCCTGATAAAGCTGCAACAACTACATACGAAATCGAACTTGACCAGGCATGCTGCAACGGATGCTGCAATTGCTGCGGTTGTAACAGCTTTGGGTCGGAGAGTGCAGTAGGTTAGCCGCAGGTACCCAGTGGGTGACAAAAAGATTCTACCAGGGCACTGCAGCTGGTTTGTGAAAATAGAAGCAGAATGCTCCGTATTGCTGCCTTCTGTTGCTGCATTGGGGGCGTGTGATTGCCGCAATTTGCTTTTAATGTTGCCTCCTGCCATAGAAACAGACAGGTCTGTTTTGCTGCAATGAGCCCCTGTATGGGTGTGCCAGGCACAGAGAAACTGTATGTTACATGTTGGCTGTTATGATCTATCCTTGCATGGGCATATGATGCGATGCAGACTGGTTAGTGTCCGAGTATAGTGTGGGTCGGGGTATGATTCTATCCTCGTGCACACGGCAGTTCATGGTTGCCTGATTTTCAGCATGTCAATTTTTTATGGTTCAGGCTGGGTGTTCTATCTGTAATGCGACTGCACATCAGCTCATCAGAACGTAACCTCGCACTATTGGTGACAGGGGCTACTCGACCTTGATGACTGTATAGCAGTCTGGACTTCTCACGAAACAGTGGAAACGGTCAAAGTCGGTGTACGGTGAAATTGACCGTTTTCTCAGGGGTGTGCAAACTCGGTGCCGGGAAGGGACCTCAGCTTGAGTGACTGTGGCAGTGACACTCTATTTCAGGACCCCACCATGGGTACAACTCATCAATCAAATACGAGCTGTTAGGCTCACAACAGGCTGGCAGTGAGGTCTACTGATTCCCTGTGGAATCTTTTTGTTACCCACTGTACCCCTCTTCTTTATCGTACCGTGGATTTTCTGCTGATCTTGGGCAGATGGTGTGAGAACCCATTTGGACTACCGTAAGCATGGAACACATCCGACCTTGTCTGTATGAGTCGCAACCGTTGTACGGTTCTACCTTATCATGTGAGTACCAATTGCAATCAATCTTCTCACATGTTTCCAACCATCTGTGAATCAGTGCAGTTGCTGGCCAACCGATTGACCTTTTTCTCAGAACAATAGATATTGCAGAAAGAACCAGTAACCAAACTACAACAACTCCTCACTTACGTGTGCAGCCTTGCGGCAAGTGAGCATTTCCACATTGCGCAAGCACTTTCAGTGTCTGATATTCAAGCACCTACAAACCACGTTACATTCAGCTGGCCTTGGAACACTGTCACAGTACCACAGCCTACAGAGAGTATCACCAGGAATGTCACATACAGTGCAAGGCAAAAATTGATGTAAGGAGGCGTGTCAATCATTGCCGTGGAGAACAAATGACTGGCTAGTGCTAATCAGGGGTTGAAAAGGCATTGTTTGCTTTGGCATCTTGTAACACTATGAAATACCGACAGTTAGAGACCCCTGATACTCTCCACAGCCTTGGCACTGATAAACTTGATGTATTTGAATCTGCTTCACTGCTACTATCTGATCTTCAAGCACCTGATCACAAGTGTAACAGCAAGTGACGGCAGGAGCACCTATGTCATCAAGATGGTCTTCAATGATCTGGACTTCTGAATACTCCTCATCAGCTGAACCGGCAGTGGTGACTGGAAGGCTTCCACCGACCAAGCATTGCAGGAGGCTCCCACACCCACACAAGCTTCCTCACTGTTGGCCACGCTGCTGCTGCTGCTGCTGCACACCCTCCTGGGAGTGTATGTTTCACAAGAGCAAGCTGATGCAGTTGATGGCTGGCAAGCACACCCCGGCTGCTTAGCTGTGAATAGCGTAACTCCAACCTCTGTAGGAAGGGGACAGAGGACATGGGTCTCTCGGCAACATTGTGTACAGTCTTGGTGCCTTCCACAACAATGTTGATCCCTCTACAGTTCAACACCCTCAAGCCAACTGGAAGGCTAGTTGCGGAGATCTCAAACAGTGTTCTCTGATATCAACACCAGCTCCATGAGTCCATCAAACTGCCGCAATGTGCGATGCCACTGAGACCTGGTCTCAGTGAGCTTGTTGGAACAGCAACATTGTTCAATCGTTCATCGACCAATACTGCTGCACCCATGAAACTTCCATCTAGTCCAAGTTTCTTGACCCTGTTCCTGGCCCCCCAGCAGCAGCAGTCAGCGGCAGCAACAAGTCATTGGGTGACTCAGTTGGGTCTGGCTCCCCAGTAGGATAGTACATACAGTATGTCAGCTCAAGGGCTCAAGGGACTGTACTTCTGAGTGCTCTACTACTGCAGCAGCAACAGCTGCGGTGCTGGCAGTGGGCAGGGTGATCTGCAGTACAAAAGCAACCAATGGTCGACATAGAAACTTGCAACTTGATCTGCTTTCTGCACTCAATACAGCAAAGCAAGTTTAGTTGCATGGTGTATCACATCTGTGTAACTAAACAAAAGACACCGACTGTAACAGGATAGGGCAGGATTCTAGCATCACTGACTTTTTTAATTCATGCTGTTCATGGCGTGCTCACCTGAAGGTGCTTCAAGGAACTCAAGCTATGTAGCAGTGAAGTTAGGCCGGAGGGTCCTCCAGATCTTACTCATGTACAACAGCTCACAACTGACGATAAGTTGCAGCAACACGGGGAATGGGCGGGAGGTGTAATCAGCCTGAAAGTCTTGAAACTGCGACGACAGGTTGGGGGTGTCATTGGGGTCATCACGTGGCACCCGATAATCATGCACAATATGGTCTACACACCCCTGCATACCATCTGCAAGAGGAACTGCTAGTGGTATCGTGTCTCTGGAGCATCCGGGCGCCCTCAGATGTGTCAAACGCCTGTTGATGTCATTTGACACCTGGAGCTTGGGCAGCTGCTGCCTCTTCCAGGACATGGCTATTGCCCTTTTCACAGTACTTAGGTGAAGTTCAGACAATCTTGTGTGCTGTTGCAGCAGCCAGCAGCCATAGTCATCAAAGTGCTGAAAAGTCTGCACAACTGCTGATGCGGTTGATGGCAGCAGACCTGAGTTGACCATAGCATTTATAACTGCAGTCGTTCGACCTGCGCAGCTCCTTCTGCTAGCTGGAACTGGTCATCAAGCAAGAGGAGGTCTTCAGGTATGTAACTGACACAGTTTCCTTCTTGAACGTCTAGCACTTCTTTCACTGTCAGCTCCCGCAAGAACCCCATCATCTGCACTGCATAGGGTAGCACTGCAACTCCCGCAATGTTCGACAGCTGCAACTCACGCCAGTACTTGTCAGCACACCCCGGTGGAACATGATATCTACCTAGTACTTCGCTGAATATGGATTGTAGGGCCAGAGTCATTGTGTTTTGGCAAGTTGCTGGATGTTCGTAGAATGACTCTTTGGCCTATGTGTTATCAGGCTGGGGCCTAACTTTGGCATCTTTATGTTCAGAGTCTCTAGTTGTGGGAACACCTCACATATGCAATATGGCTCATCAAGATTCCCACTAGTGAGCATGTCTCAAGTGACACCAGTCTGCATCCAGCCACAGGTTTCGCAGCTGCCAACCTCCCTTGCCTGGTGCTGTAGCTGCCAGCAGCTGTAGGTCACTTGCAAGATGTTCAATTGCCACACCCTTGATCACCAGGGTGCGCAGACATGGTAACAAGTACAGGAGGGGCTGAAGCGTCAAAAGGGATACATCCTGAACTTGGTAGCATAACCTTCATCATCAGGAATAGCCAGAACATGTAGTTCTGTGATGCTAGCATGCTGTGTCAAGAGCTGCAGTGCCAGCTTAAACACTTCTGCTGAGACATCTGTGGTGATGTGTATGTGCACAACAGCCACAGACCGTAGCTGCTGTGTAGCATGAAACCACTGCTGCAATTGATGTGTGCTTGTTCTGTCAGAAAGCCGAAGAATCAATGGAATGTGCTGTGCAGTGAGTTTGGAGACTGATTGATTGACAAAAAGGAGAGTGGCAACTTCCTCAACGTCCAAGTGCTTCAGGATGGCCTATCAAAACAAGAAACCATGGGCAATTGCTAGTGTCAGTCATTTGCATGCCATGGTATTGTGCAGATATCATCAAGTCACATGAAAGCGCAGTTTCAAGTTGGCAGAAAAGGTTGTACCCCACAGCACCTGGCCCATTGGCAGAACTCCTACTGCTTCCGTGCACATGAACATCAGATGTAACACTTGTTGGGGTTTTGACAGAAGGTGATACTGCTTTGCAAACTACCAGAACGATCATGCTATGTCTCAACGAACAGGCTACTCGACATTGGTAGCTGTTGGATAGGCATGCACTTTGCCTGCAGAACTGTGTCGACTGTGCAGCTGCAGATGTTGATGTGGTGTCTAATGCAACATTACAACATTGAACAGCACTGTGCTGTTCAGATTAACTGCATAAATTTCATTGACAGTGCAAAACAGTGTGTGCGCTTTGCAAACCAGAACGAGCACCTACTGACCACGCAGTCAGGTACACGGCCCACCTGAAACAGCTGTGGGGGCACTTCCAACAACAGGAAACCCGTGATTCAGGAAACTCTTATTATGATACAACACGCTTCATTTGGTATGCTCGATAGATTAGGCTACCACCGCTGGTCAATATGGATTGTTGACAAGTGCGGTCGCTGTCGCAAGAAATTGCTGTATAGTGCATACATGTTGCCACTCAGCGCTGCTACGGTTGGAGGGTAATTGCCTTGGCTGTCCTTGCAAATCAAACACTGCAGCGCGCTGCCTGACATTGTCATTGACACTTACACAGAGTCAAACACCGGTCTGATACCAGACCGTGAGAATGTGAACTCCACTGAAGCGAGCCCAACGCTGCTCTGTTACTCAGTAGTGAACTTAGCCACTGCTGGCCGGCACTATGATAAAGACAATCTAGATAGGTTAGTACCTCGAAGAATTCTCTGCTGCTTGCGTGCGTGTGAATGCTGCAAAATCACAAGCGTTCGTGCGGTGATAACATTTTGTTTTTCACGCTTGGACGTACCTGCAAGCGATTCGAACGCTGGATGTCATAGGCATCAGGCAGTTGATCATGGAGCATAAAGGTACCCTGGAGGGATCATGGTCGGTGTGTATCATACACATTTCCTTTCAGGATCATGTTTGCTTCATCAAGTCTGTACAGGGCTAAATGTACTTGCATATTGAGACACAAATGTTCCTTACCACTTCCAGCATGCAGTGCTAAATAAGCACACCCCGAAAAACACATGTGTACGTACAGCACTGGTGACCTGGAGTCAACCTCATCCTGCACATAATCTCAGTGCTGGCACCTTACAAGTCCTGGTCTATTGATAAGACTGAACAATAAGGGATGTAAGGTGACGGAACTTGCTTTTGATTCCGGCTTGCACTTGCTCATGAACCAGGTCACGGCAGGTTGGACACAAGCTGCTGGAGGAGGCATCTTCATTCACAACGCAGTGGCTGTCATCATGCTGGACGACAACCTCAAGATCTGCCAGAGGTGCAGTGGTTGGGTTCCTCCATTTCCGTGAATGCCCCCCAGGGGTTGCCCACACCCACAGCAGCCTTCTAACATTGGCCAGGCTGCTGCTGCTGCCACACATCCTCCTGGCAAGCTACTATTGACAACAGTGAGCTGTTGTAACTGACTGCTTGCAAGGATACTAGGGCTGCTAATAACTGAATAGCGCAGTTCCAGCTTCTGCAACAGTGGACAAGTTTGTGCACCAAGGTGGTTAATATCATGTGACATCTGGGTGGTGCTTGGGATTGCATCGCTGCCAAGAACATCTCCAGTGATCATCAAGTATTGGCCTGTGAGATACTTTAGGCTGACTGGAAGGCTGGCAGCTGGAAGCTCCACAAGGGGTTTGTCAGGATACACAGTGAGATCACATAAGCCATCAAATTGTTGCAGCGGATGAAACCATCGAGGCCTTGGTGCTGTGAACTGCCAGCTCCTGTGGCTGGTATCAACTGTGGTTGCTGGTGTTGCAATTGTTTCTATTTCCCAAAATGAACCATCCAATGTAAGCTTCCTCAGGCTGCTGCCAGGCCCCCCAGAAGCAGCAGTCAGCGGCAGCAACATGTCGGCAGGTGTAGCGTACAAGGGCTTCAGCTCCAGCTCCAGAGTTCTGATGTTTGTGTGCTGTGCTATGGCAGCAGCTACAGCTCCCAGACCGGTCTTGTACTTGGGTAGGGTGATCTGCAAGAGTCAACAAAGATGTGTCAGCAGGTGGCTGAAACCGTGCTGATCTTTATAGCTGCCAGCAAGAGTTGGCAAGAGCGTCATTGAGTACAAATGTGTCAGCTTGGCAGATGCATATCTTTGATGAGCAGCAGTGTCGAGTCACTTGTCATCTCTTGGCCTCAACTGATCAATGCCAAGGGCTCACCTTAAGATGCTTCAGCGCCTTCAGGTTACCCAGAAGGTCAGCCAGGCCAGGGGTGTCTGCCATCTTTAAGGCCAGGTGGCAGCTGCTGATGTGGCTCATAAACTGTGTAGCTGGGCGGAAGCTGTAGACCCGGGTGTTGATGAATTCAACTGCTGCATGTGTTTTAGAGCCTGAGTGTTGATGAGAAAGATGGTCTATACGCCACTTGATACCCTTAGCAAGGGATCCTGCTAGTGAGTTCGTAGTTCTATCAACCATGGGAGCTGTCACTCCGCTTATTGCCAGGTTGATTGCAAACATCTCTTGTAGAGATAGTTGCTGCTGCTTCTGCTGCTGTGACTGCTGCTTCTGCCATGACATTGCAAGACCCTTACGCCCAGTGCTGATGGCAACTTTGATTAGTTCTGGATGTTGCTGCAGCAGCCAACAGCCATACTCATCTAGGGTCTGGAAGGCGACTGTGGCTGCTGAAGTCACTGGTGGAAGCAGTCTTGCCTTGAGCATGGCTTCGGCAACTGCTGCTGCTTTGTCCCTTGCTGCTGTTGATGCAAGCGCTTGCAGCGATGGATCCGTGTAGGCAATCTGCACCTGCCGGCGGCGCCACATATCTGGCAGTTCAACCATGGTCAAGCACTGCAGGGTTTTCATCTGCAGTACTGTACTGGCCACTGCCACCATTGTTGCAGCTGTTGATAGCTGCAGTTCACGCCAGTATGCCTCAGCATACTCAGCATCAACAGGTTCGGCTCTGTTGACAACCCCCAGCAGAAAATTGATTGCCTGTGTCTCTGTCTCATCAGGTGCAGGGTCCGTACCGTTATATGCAAAGTCTGGTATTGGGGTCAGCAGAGGGTGCCGCATGCTCAAAGACCTCAGGTCAGGAAAAGCTTGGCCCAGGTACTGCATCCCCTTGGAGAACTCTGACCAAAGCAATTCATTGCCTGGGCGCCAGTCAGCGTTTATCGCCAACTTCTGCAGTTGCCAGCCTTTCTTGCTAACTGGTGCAGCTGACAGCTGTTGTAGGTCATTGGCCATACACTCCACTGTCACACCATCGATCACCAGGGTGTGCAGGTAAGGCAACAGATGGTGGAGGGGTTGCAGGCTTGGTAAGCTGTCCATGCCTGGCATGCAACTGGCTTCACTCTTGTTCAAGGCTGACAGGATGTGAAGCTCCTTGATGTTTGCATGTTGCGACAACAGCTGCACTGCCAGCTCAAACACCCCTCCCGTGACTTTGCTGCTGATGAGTATGTGCATGGTTGGCACGTAGTGAAGCTGATGTGTAGCCTGAAACCACTGCTGCACTTGCTGTGTGGTGGTTTGATCAGACAGCCGAAGGAACAAATGAGGTAGGTGCTGTGTTGTGCGCTTTGAGATTGAGCGACTGACAAGTAGCATACTGATAAGATCCTCAGAATCCAACTGCTGTAGGGCAGCCTGTGGCAGCAGGAAACAATTTTTATCAGTTGTTGTCCTGCTGCAGCAAACCCTGACGATGACGGGTTATCCCCCAAAGAGCCTTCCTGTACCAACCATACTATGGCATGTGGACATAATGTGCTGTGTAGACTGCATCACTGATAGTTTGGTGCAACACTGCACACGAGGGATATGCTGTCTGTACTAGGCTCACAGGCCCATGTAGCCATGCTCAGAAAGCTAGAATCCATGAGCTAAGCAACTGAGTACTGCCTACAGTACACTAAGCACGTGAAGAGGTGCATGAACATTTTTCCGCCAGGTACTGCATCAGGCACTGCGACCCACCTCAAACATGGGAGCGGGGACATCAGACAATAGGCACTGCGCCGTTGAGTTCTCGAAGGCCATCTCAATACCAGCAAGCGCCGTTCGTGCGCTGCTGTAGTCACAAAGCGAGCTCAGCCTACCAGCACTAGTAAGGTGGTCGCTTTCA
>JARWLF010001016.1:0-11741 GCA_029853055.1 Scenedesmus sp. KT-U | reverse complement strand
ATCACACTCTTTGAACAAGCTCAACTGTAGTACTAGCAGAACTCCGACTGACAATCCCGGACGCCGAAGGCGATCCGGGACCCATACGCACGACGCTCCAGTCGCAGCCTATAGGCTGCGTGTCTCCGACGATCGATGCTGCGCGGTAGCGGGCGAGCGCGGCATGCGCGCTCGGACCATCGTCGAGGTTATGGGTCCCGGGTCCGCTTCGCGGCCCGGGATGACACCACCCATTGGATTCGAGATCTCGGATGGCAAGGAGAGGGAGCCTCTCCTTGCTAGCCAAGGCCCCTCGCTCACGAGCGATGACGAGCGCGTCTTTCTCGGCCCGGATCAGCCCCAGGGGCCGCGGGGGCGGCGGGGGGCGCCGCCGATCGTGGGGGTCGGCGAGGCGCCGCGGGCGCGCGTCGGGCGCTCCGCCGCGAGACCGGGCCCCACGCCGGTCGCTCCGATGCCGCCGCTGCCCGGGCCGGCGCCGCGCTCGCGGGCGTAGTCCATCAGAGCGGCGATGCGGTTCTCCGTCGCAGGATGGGTCGCGAACATGTTGTCGACCGCCCCGCCCTTCAACGGATTGACGATGAACAGGTGCGCCGCCGCCGGGTGGCGCTCGGCGTCGCCGTTCGGCACGCGGGCGACGCCGCCGGAGATCTTCTGCAGCGCCGAGGCGAGCCAGACCGGGTTGCCGCAGATGTCCGCGCCCTCCTTGTCGGCGGCGTATTCGCGCGAGCGGCTGATCGCCATCTGGATGATCATCGCCGCCATCGGCGCGAGGATCATCATCGCGATCATCACGAGCGGCCCGCCCGGCCGATCGTTGCCGCGCATGCCGCCGAACAGGAAGCCGAATTGCGCGAGCGTCGAGAGCGCGCCCGCGATCGTCGCCGAGACGGTCATGATCAGGGTGTCGCGGTTCTTGATGTGGGCGAGCTCGTGCGCCATCACCCCGGCGAGCTCCTCGCGCGAGAGCATGTTCATGAGGCCCGTCGTCGCCGCGACCGCGGCATTCTCGGGGTTGCGGCCCGTCGCGAAGGCGTTGGGCTGCGGATTGTCGATGACATAGACGCGCGGCATCGGCATGTTCGCGTTGCGCGCGAGGTCGCGCACCATGGCGTGCAGCTCCGGCGCCTGCGCCTCGTTCACCTCCCGCGCATTGAAGGCCTTGAGCGCGAGGGTGTCCGAATTCCAATAGGCGTAGAGGTTCGTCGCGGCGGCGATGCCGAGCGCGATCAGCATGCCGCCCTCGCCGCCGATGACGAGCCCGGCGACGCCGAAGAGCGCGGTGAGCGCCGCGAGCAGGATGCCGGTCTTGACCATGTTCATCGTGGTGCCGTCCTCGTATAGGTGCTCGGCGAGCGGCGGGCCTCCCGGGGCCGGGCCGCTCGCCCTATATGACGATCTCGACCATATGTGGGTTCTCAGGGAGGGTGACGGCAAGATCGACGGCGACGTCGCCGCTGTCGCGCCGTCCCCGAGCCGGAGCGAGGCGAGAACGATGACGGACGAGACGCGCGACCACTCACCCGACGTGCCGGGCGCCGCCCCCGGAAAGCCGCTCTCGCCGGCCGCTCGCCGCGCCCTCGAAGAGGCGGCCGCCCGCCGCGCCGAGATCGACGCCCGCGCCGCCGAGATCGCCGCGGAGAAGGAGGTGCACGGCCGCGGGGGGCTCGAGCCGGTGCGCTATTCCGATTGGGAGATCAAGGGGCTCGCCTCCGACTTCTCGTGAGGGCGGCCAGAGCCGTGCGCGCGCGAGAGCGTCAGTCCGCGGACGGTGCTCGCGGGAGCGGGTGCCGCAGCCCCTGCCAATCCTCGATCTCGTCCGCCCCCAGATAGGTCGGTCCGATCGGGCTCTTGCCGGCGCCGCCGGGGATGTCGAGGACGTAGGTCGGCTGGCACAGGCCCGAGAGCCGCCCGCGCAGAGCCCGCACCAGCGCCTGCCCCTCCTCGACGGGGAGCCGGAAATGGCCGGTGCCCGGCGCGAGATCCGGGTGGTGGAGGTAGTACGGCTTCACCCGCGCCTCGACGAAGGCGCGCATGAGGGCGGCGAGCGTCTCGACGTCGTCGTTGACGCCGCGCAGGAGCACGCTCTGCGAGACGAGGACGATCCCCGCATCGGCGAGCCGGGCGAGGGCGGCGCGCGCTTCGGGACCGAGTTCCCGCGGGTGGTTGGCGTGGATCGCGACGTAGACGCTCTTGCCGCAGGCCTTCAGCGCGGCGACGAGGTCCGCGTCGACATGGCCGGGATCGACCACCGGCACCCGGGTGTGGACGCGCGCGATGCGCACGTGCGCGATCGGCGCGAGCCGCTCCATCAGGGCGGCGAGGCGGCGGGGCGCGAGCACGAGCGGGTCGCCGCCGGTGAGGATCACCTCCCAGATCTCGCGATGGTCGGCGATGTAGCCGAAGGCCCGCTCGAGATCGGCGGGGGGGAGGAGGCCGCCGTGCTGGGGCCCGACCATCTCGCGGCGGAAGCAGAAGCGGCAATAGACCGGGCAGACGCTGACCGCCTTCAGGAGCACGCGGTCGGGATAGCGGTGGACGATGCCGGGCACGGGCGAGTGGGCCTCGTCGCCGATGGGGTCGGCGCGCTCCTGCGGGGTGGTGACGATCTCGCGCGCGTCGGGCACGTATTGCCGCGCGATCGGATCGGCGGGATCGGCCGGATCGATCAGCCCGGCGACGTGCGGCGTGAGCGCGATCGCGTAGCGCGCGGCGACCGATCGCAGCGCCTCGGGCGCGGCGTCCGCGGGCAAGAGGCGGGCTCGCGCGAGATCGTCGAGGCTGCGCAGGGTGCGGGGGGAGGGGGCCGTCATGGCAGCTCCGCGACGGGCGTCCACAGGACGTCCTCGATGCGCCGCGCGCCGGACGCCAGCATCACGAGCCGGTCGAAGCCGAGCGCGCAG
This sequence comes from Scenedesmus sp. KT-U, assembly GCA_029853055.1. NCBI lineage: Eukaryota > Viridiplantae > Chlorophyta > Chlorophyceae > Sphaeropleales > Scenedesmaceae > Scenedesmus > Scenedesmus sp. KT-U. The sequence continues at coordinate 8,841 of JARWLF010001016.1, read as the reverse complement.
CCGGCGGCGTCGGGCATGTGGGGGAGGGCATCGAGGAATTCCTCGTCGAGCGGGTAGCGCTCGCCATAGACCCGCGCCTTCTCGCCCATCTCCGCCTCGAAGCGGCGGCGCTGCTCGGCGGCGTCGGTGAGCTCGCCGAAACCGTTCGCGAGCTCGACGCCGCAGGCATAGAGCTCGAAGCGCTCGGCGACGCGGGGATCGTGGGGCGCGACGCGGGCGAGGGCGGCCTCGCAGACGGGGTATTCGCACAGGATCGTGGCACGCTCCATGCCGAGCTTCGGCTCGACGCGCTCGACGAGCACCTTGGAGAACACGTCCGCCCAGGTGTCGTCCGGCGCGACGCGGATGCCGGCCGCGCGGGCGGCGGCGGCGAGGGTCTCGCGATCGGTCTCGCCGCCCGGCGCCACGCTCGCGAGGAGATCGATGCCGGCATGGCGCGCGAAGGCTTCCGCGAGGGTGACCACCTCCGGCTCGGCGAAGGGGTCGATCGCGACGCCCCGCCAGGCGAGCCGATCGGTGCCGACGGCGTCGGCCGCGAGGCGCAGGAGATCCGCGCAATCCGCCCACAGAGCCGTGTAGGGCGCGCGGGCGCGGTACCATTCGAGCATCGTGAATTCGGGATGGTGGAGGGGCCCTCGCTCGCGGTTGCGAAACACGCGCGCGAGCGCGAAGAGCCGCTCCTCGCCCGCCGCGAGCAGTTTCTTGCAGGCGAATTCGGGGGAGGTGTGGAGGTAGAGCGGCGCGCTCGCGCCGTCGGTCGCGCGGATCGCCGTCTCGAAGGCGTGCAGATGCGCCTCGTTGCCGGGCGAGACCTGGAGACAGGCCGTCTCCACCTCGACGAAATCGGCTTTCGCGAAATGCCCGCGGATCGCTGCGGTCACGGCCGCGCGCGCCACGAGGAAGGGGCGCTTGTCGGCATGGGCGGCGCGGTCCCAGATGCGGGGGGCTGTCATCACGCGTGCTTTCTTCGAGGCGGTTCGACGCGGGGCGACTAGACCCGGCTGCCGTGGTGGGTTAATCGGCTTGCCGAGCCGGTTCAAGGCCGCGCACGTCGCGGCGCGAGACGAAGTGGACGAAACATGGCAAAGGTCATCGCGAGCAGCCTGCGCAAGGGCAACGTCGTCGACATCGACGGCAAGCTCTACGTGGTTCTCACCGCACAGAACATCCATCCCGGCAAGGGCACGCCGGTCACGCAGCTCGATCTGCGCCGCATCTCCGACGGCACCAAGATCTCCGAGCGCTACCGCACGACCGAGCAGGTCGAGCGCGCCACCGTCGAGGATCGCGAGCACACGTTCCTCTACGAGGACGGCGAGGGCTTCCACTTCATGAACCCCGAGACCTTCGACCAGGTCACCATGGCGAAGGACGACATCGGCGACCAGTCCGCCTATCTGCAGGAGGGCATGGCCGTCATGCTCAAGCTGCACGAGGGCAACGCGATCGCCATCGAGCTGCCCCAGCGCGTCACGCTGGAGGTGGTCGAGACCGAGCCGGTGGTCAAGGGCCAGACGGCCTCCTCCTCCTACAAACCGGCGATGCTCTCGAACGGCGTTCGCTCGATGGTCCCGCCGCACATCTCGGCCGGCACCCGCATCGTGGTGATGACCGAGGACGGGTCCTACGTCGAGCGCGCGAAGGATTGATCGCTCGTATCTGCAACAGAAGCGTGTCATCCCAGACGCCGAAGGCGATCCGGGACCCATACCCGCGACGCTTCAGTCGCAGCCTGTATGCTGCGTTTCGCTGACGGAAGCCGCTGATCGGTCGAGGAGCGAGCGCGGCATGCGCGCTCGGACGGACGTCGGAGCGTATGGGTCCCGGGTCCGCTTCGCGGCCCGGGATGACAGCGTTCCCTCGCTGCTCGCGAGCAAGGACGATCGCACGGCTCACCCGCGCCGGTCGCGCCGCTCCAGCCGCTCGAAGAGATCGATGACCCACACGAACCGCGCCTCGAGCGTCGGGCGCACGAGGCGCCCGGCGGGGTCGGCGGCGGCGTCGACGAGGAAGGCGACTTCCGGCAGCGCGGGGGCGTCGCCGCCCGTCGCGCCGAGCGGCAGCCAGGCGCGGCCGAGCGCGCCCGCCACGATCAGCGCCTGACGGGCGGGCGGCACCACCGCGCGCTCGAGCGCGTGCCCGCCGCCGCGCCGCAGGGCCGCGTGGCCGATCTCGCGATAGAGCGCGCGCGCGGCCAGAATCCCCGGCCGGCAATCGGCGGGCAGAGCGGCGATTCCGGGCAGCGCGCGGTCGTAGAGCGTGTCCGCCTCGCGCACGAGCCGCGCGATCGTGCGCGCGAGGCCCGGCGAGGGGCGCGGATCGGCGAGGAAGGCGTCCGGATCGACCCCCTCCTCGCGCAGCCAGGCGCGGGGCAGATAGAGCCGCCCGTTCGCCGCGTCCTCGCCCACGTCCCGGGCGATGTTGGTGTATTGCATCGCCACCCCGAGATCGCAGGCGCGGGCGAGCACGTCGGGCTCGCGGCGATCCATCAGGAGCGCCATCATCGCGCCGACCGTGCCCGCCACGCGCGCGGCATAGGCGGCGACCTCGGAGAGGGTCTCGTAGACGCGCTCCTGCGCATCCCAGGCGAAGCCCTCGAGCAGCGCTTCGGGGAGCGCGCGCGGGATGCGATAGCGCGTCGCCACCGCCGCGAAGGCGCGGTCGATCGCCTGGTTCGCGGGGTTTCCCTCGTAGACGCGATCGAGCCGCTCGCGCAGGAGGGCGAGGGCGGCATGGCGGTCGTGGCCGTGATCGACGGCGTCGTCGGCCACCCGGCAGAAGGCGTAGAGCGCCGCGGCCGGCTCCGCGATGCGCCGCGGCAGCACGCGCGAGGCGGCGTGGAAGGAGCGCGAGCCGCCGCGCAGGAGGAGCGCGCAGGCGGCGATGTCGGCATCCGCCGAGGGGTGCTCCTCAGGAGGTCGCTGTGCTGGCGCGTGCATGCGGCCTCGGCAGATCTCGGGGATCGGGGACCACGCGGTCGAGCACGCGCGCGGTGGAGAGGACGCCGGGCATGCCGGCGCCCGGATGGGTGCCCGCGCCGACGATGTAGAGCCCCTCGACGTCCTCCGCGCGATTGTGCGGCCGGAACCAGGCGCTCTGCCACATCACGGGCTCGAGCCCGAAACCCGCGCCGAGATAGGAGGCGTAGTCTTCCGCGAAGTCGGCCGGGGTAAGCATGCGCGAGACGACGATCTCGTCGGCTAAGCCGGGCAGCACGGTGTCCGCCAGCCGCTTCTCGACCCGCTGCCGATAGGCCTCGGCCTCTCTCGCCCAATCGACGTCGCCCGCGAGATTGGGCACCGGCGAGAGCACGTAGAACGCATCGCAGCCGTCGGGCGCCACGCTCGGATCGGAGGCGGAGGGGCGGTGGAGATAGAGGCTCATGTCGTCCGCGAGCCGCTTCTTCGCGAAGATGTCGTCGAGGAGCTCGCGATAGCGCGGCCCGAGCAGGATCGTGTGGTGGCGCACGTCCTCGTAGCGGCGGCGCGTGCCGAAGTACCAGACGAACAGCCCCATCGAGAAGCGCGAGCGGGCGAGCTTGCGCGTCGTCCAGCGCCGCCGCAGCGGCTCGGGGACGAGCGTCCCGTGCGTCACCGCCGAGCAGGCGTTCGAGATCACGATGTCGGCCGCGATCCGCTCGCCGCTTCCGAGCCGCACCCCGCAGGCCCGCCGCCCCTCGCAGAGGATCTCGGCGACGGGCGCGTTCAGCCGCAACTGGCCGCCGAGCCCCTCGATCAGCGAGACGATGCCCGCAACGAGCCGGTTGATGCCGCCTTTGGCGTAATGAACGCCCCAATGCTTCTCGAGGTGATGGATCAGCGCGTAGACGGCGCTCGTCGAGAACGGGTTGCCGCCGATGAGCAGCGGGTGGAAGGAGAAGACCGTGCGCAGCCGCTCGTCCTTCATGTGCTTGGCGACGAGCCCGTAGACGCTGCGATAGGCCTCCAGGCGCACGAGATCGGGCGCGGCTTTCAGCATGTCGCGCATCGAGCCGAAGGGCACGTGGCCGAGCTCCTCGAAGCCGACGCGGCAGATCTCGCGGCTGACGTCCAGGAAGCGCTCGTAGCCGGCGACGTCGCCGGGGGAGAAGCGCGCGACTTCCCGGCGCATCGCGGCCGAATCACCGCTGTAGGTGAAGATCTCGCCGTCGTCGAAGCGGATGTCGTAGAAGGGCGAGAGGGGGACGATCTCGACGTCGTCCTCGATGCGGCGTCCGGCGAGCGTCCACAATTCGGCGAAGAGGTGCGGCGCGGTGATGAGGGTCGGCCCCGCATCGAAGGTGAAGCCGCCCTCTCGGAAGACGCGCGCGCGACCGCCCGGCTGGTCGAGCTTCTCCAGCACCGTGACGCGATAGCCGCGCGCGAGGAGCCGGACGGCGGCGGCGAGACCGCCGAAGCCCGAGCCGATCACGACGGCGTGGGGCGCATCGGCGGGGGGCGGGTTGTGCGCGCGCGGCGCTGCGGGGTGTGTCAGCATGTCCATCGGACGTGAGCGTAACACCGCCTGGACACTTCGTCAGCCTGTCGCGTGGCGTGCCTGGGAATTGTCCGTAAGGAACCGCTCGTAGGCGCCCAGGAACTCGTCGGGCTTTTCCATATGGACGAGCGCGCCGGTGTCGAAGGCCGAGAAGAGCCAATTGTCGCGGGCGATCGCCCAGTCCGCTTCCGAGAAGTCCCGGAAATCGCCCTTCGTCCCGTGCAGCACGTAGGTCGGCAGGCTCAGCCCCTCGAAGAGGTCGCGCACGTCCGCGGCGAAGAGCTTGCCCGACAGGAAGGCGAAGGGGGCGTAGCGCGCGCCCGGTTGCTTGGCGGAAGCCCAATCGTACGCGACCATCTCCTCCGGCACGTCCTTGCGGCCGAAGGTGCGCTGCAGAAAGTAGCGGATCGAGAATTTGGAGGTCAGCGCGTCGAAGATCTTGGCGCCGACGAAGCTCGAGAGGAACCGGTGCACGCCCGGCACCTCTCGCGAGGAGCCGGCCGGCCCGCGCTTCTTGTGCGAGCCCTTCATGAAGCCGGTCGGCGTGACCATGGCGAGGGTCGCGAATCGCGCCGGATTCTCGCGCGCGGCCCGCGCCAGGAACTCGGCCGACAAGGACAGCGCGAGCGCATCGACCGGCACCTCGCCCGCGTCCTCGGCGATGGTGTCGATCATGTCGTGGATCGCATCGGTGAACAGGCGGATGTCGTATTCGCGCGGCGAGCGGTCGGAGAAGCCGTAGCCCGGCAGGTCCGGGGCGTAGACGCGCCGGTGGCGCGACAGCCGCTCGAAGAGCGGGCGCATCTCGTAGGCGGAGGCGGCGGCGTTGATCGAGTGGATCAGGAGGAGCGGGCGCCCCGACCCCGCGACGTAATAGGACAGCCGCCCCGCCCGCTTCGTCGTCTCGCGCCGCTCGCCGGGCTGGGCGGGGGGCAGGGTGATCGTCGTCTTGTCGCTCATCCTCTGCGCCTTCCTGTGTCTCTCGTCGCCGCCCCGCCGTGAACGCACGGGAAGGGGAGGTGGGTCCTCTTTCTCCCTCCCTGAAGGGGAGGGTGGCCTCCGAGGCGAAGCCGAAGGAGGTCGGGTGGGGTGCGACGCGCGGGGATTATCCTTCACGCGTCGTGCCCCACCCGACCCCTATCGCTGCGCTCAGGGGCCACCCTCCCCTACGGGGAGGGAGTTAGGCGGCCTTCTTCTGGTAATCCTTCACGTCGGTGAAACGGATATCCGGCCAGCGCTCGGAATCGTAGCGAAGCTGGAAGGCGGAGGGGGAGAGGAAGACCGGCGCGCCGTCGAGATCGTCGGCCATCGCGGAGCGGTTCGCCGTCATGAACTCGTCCATCTTCTTCTCGTTTTCCGAGGCGATCCAGCGGCAGACGGAGAAGCGCGTCTGCTCGTAATCGATCGGCAGCCCGTATTCGGCCTGGAGGCGCTCCTTCAAGACGTCGAGCTGCAGCGCGCCGACGACGCCGACGATGGCGCCCGAGCCGTCATGGGGCACGAAGAGCTGGACGACGCCCTCTTCGGCGAGCTGCTGGAGCGCCTCGCGCAGCTTCTTCGCCTTCATGGCGTCCGACAGCTTCACGCGGCGCATGATCTCGGGCGCGAAGGAGGGCACGCCGCGGAAGACGAGATCCTCGCCCTCGGTGAGCGTGTCGCCGATGCGCAGGGTGCCGTGGTTCGGAATGCCGACCACGTCGCCCGCGAAGGCCTCGTCGGCGACCGCGCGGTCCTGCGCGAAGAAGAATTGCGGCGCGGACAAAGTGATCGGCTTGCCCGTGCGCACGAGCTTCGCCTTCATGCCGCGCTGGAGCCGCCCCGAGCAGACGCGCATGAAGGCGATGCGGTCGCGGTGGTTGGGGTCCATGTTCGCCTGGATCTTGAAGACGAAGCCCGTCATCTTCGGCTCGCGCGCCTCGACCGCGCGCCCGTCCGCTTCCTGCGCGCGCGGCTGGGGGGCGACGGCGCCGAGCGCGTCGATGAGATCGCGAACCCCGAAATTCCGCAGAGCCGAGCCGAAGAAGACCGGCGTCAGGTGACCCTCGCGGAATGCCTGGAGATCGAAGGGCTTCAACCCCTCGCGCGCGAGCTCGACCTCCTCCGCGAAGGCCTCGCGCTCGCTCTCGGGGAGCATCTCGAGGATGCGCGGATCGTCCGGCCCGGAGACGGGAATGCGCGCCTCCTCCTCGTCGGAGCGGCGGAATGCGTTCTCGGCGAGCGCGTAGGACCCCGCGAAGGAGCGCCCGCGCCCGATCGGCCAGGTGACGGGCGCGGTGTCGAGCGCGAGCGTCTTCTCGATTTCGTCGAGGAGATCGAAGGGATCGCGCGTCTCGCGGTCCATCTTGTTGACGAAGGTGACGATGGGGATGTCGCGCAGGCGGCAGACCTCGAACAGCTTTCGCGTGCGCGCCTCGATGCCTTTCGCCGCGTCGATCACCATCACCGCCGAATCGACCGCGGTGAGCGTGCGGTAGGTGTCCTCCGAGAAGTCCTCGTGGCCCGGCGTGTCGAGCAGGTTGAAGACGTGGCCGCCATATTCGAAGGTCATCACCGAGGTGACGACCGAGATGCCGCGGCTCTTCTCGATCGCCATCCAGTCCGAGCGCGTGGAGACGCGGTTGCGCTTGGCCTTGACCTCGCCGGCGAGCTGGATCGCGCCGCCGAAGAGCAGCAGCTTCTCGGTCAGCGTGGTCTTGCCCGCGTCCGGGTGCGAGATGATGGCGAAGGTGCGCCGGACCGCGACGGGGTCGGCCCTCGTGGGATCGATTTCGGCGGCATCGGTCGGCGGCGCGAGGGGGGCGTCGGTCATCGTGGGCTACGGCGCTTCTTCGAGGGGCTGCGGACGGGGTCGGCCCTTCAGATGGGGCAGAACGCGGCAGAACGCAAATCCCGGGGCGCCGCCGCGTCCTTCCCGTTGGCGTTCGTGAATCTTGCGCCTCGTACCACAACGCCGTCATTCCGGGGCGCGAAGCGAGCCCGGAACCCAGACTCCCGACAGTGGATTAGCAGCCTGTAGGCTGCGTCGTTCAAGGCGTCACACTTCTATAGTTGAAGAGCGAGCGCGCATGCGCGCTCGAACCAACCTTGTGGATCTGGGTTCAGGGCTTGGCTATCGCGCCCCGGAATGACGACAGGGGATAGATTTCCAAACTCTGCGGGGGAGGAGAACGCCCTCGCTTCCCCTGCCCGTTGAATCTCTCGCCCGACGCGCTAAACCCAAGCTCGGGCTCGTGCGTTGTCGGGACGGCTCCCTCGCATCTGCGGCGGCGGGCCGCATTCTGGCGCCGAGGGGCGCAGCGGGGAGAAGATCGATCATGTTGAAAACGCTCAAGATCGCCGCGGCGGCGGCTCTCGTCGCGGCGTCCGGCACGGCCGCGTCCGCCCAGGTCGTGGTCGGCTCGAAGATCGACACCGAAGGCGGCGTCATCGGGCAGATCATCCTGCAGGTTCTGCAGGCGAACGACATCGAGACCGTCGATCGCACCCAGCTCGGCGGCACGCCGATCGTGCGCGCGGCGATCACGGCCGGCGAGATCGACCTCTATCCCGAATATACGGGCAACGCGGCCTTCTTCTTCAACGAGGCGGACAGCGAGGTCTGGAACGATCTCGAGGCCGGCCACGCGCGGGCGGCCGAGCTCGACCGCGAGGCGAACGACATCGTCTGGCTCGCGCCTGCGCCCGCCAACAACACCTGGGCGATCGCGGTGCGCTCCGAGATCGCGCAGGCGAACGACCTCTCGACGATGAGCGATTTCGGCCGCTTCGTCGCGGGCGGCGGCGAGATCATCCTCGCCGGCTCGGCCGAGTTCGTGAACTCGCCCGCCGCGCTGCCGGCCTTCCAGGAGGCCTACGGATTCGCGCTCTCCTCCGACCAGCTCGTGATCCTGTCGGGCGGCGACACGGCGGCGACGATCGCGGCCGCCGCGCGCCAGACGTCGGGCGTCAACGCCGCCATGGTCTACGGCACCGACGGCGGGATCGCGCCCTCCGGCCTCGTGGTGATGGAGGACGATCTCGGCGTGCAGCCCGTCTACGCCCCCGCGCCGATCGTGCGCGCGAGCGTGCTCGAGCGCCATCCCGAGCTGCCGGAGATCCTCGAGCCCGTGTTCCAGCGCCTCGACCTCGAGACGCTGCAGACGCTCAACGGCCGCGTCCAGGTCGGCGGCGAGGCGGCGAGCGCGGTGGCGCGGGACTTCCTCGCCGAAAACGGCTTCGTGAACTGAAGCGTCGCAGCGCGGCCGCCATGCGCGCCGCACGACCGAGCGTGACGGGGATCGACAAGCTCGGCGTCCTCGTCGCCGGGCTCCTCGTCGCGGGCGCGCTCCTGCCCTTCGCGAGCTTCCGGGCGACGCGGATCCTGCT
>JARWLF010001015.1:0-11752 GCA_029853055.1 Scenedesmus sp. KT-U | reverse complement strand
GCTGCTTGATTTGGCCACGTTGCAATCTGGGAGCTCTCATATTGTGATCCTGGCATCATGGGATCTGCAGCAGCTTCAGCGAGTGTCACGTTTGCAACTGCTGCATCAGGTAGTGTTTGCTGCTGGTATGGAGGGTAGGCAGCAGCAGGTGCAGGACTGGGACCTGGGGCATAAGCCAGGGACGGCTGTTGATATGGCTGTGCCCTTTGATCCAGGTTATTCGGTCCCTGCAGCAGTTGCTGCTGATCTGGCTGATTACTGAACGGGGATGTGGAGCCTTCCCTGCCTACAGCACTACCTGCTTGAGTGGCAATTACAGCTGCAGCAGCTTCAGCAGCAGCCTGCGAAGCAGCCGTCGCCGCCGTTGTGGCCAGCTGCTGCTGCAGGTCCTGCAACTGCTGCTGTAAGTTCTCACATAGCTGCTGTATCTGCTGTGACACAGTGTTACTGATGTCTGCTGCAGTGGTGGAAAGCTGCTGTTCAGCCACAGCCAGGACATCTCTGTTGTCTACTGCAGTCTGTTGCTGGAAATCTGGACTGCTGGTTGCTCCTTGCTGAGCAGCAGCAACCTGATCAGCAAGAGCACCGACCTGCAGCTGCAGTCCCTCACACAATTGTTGAACACCACTTAGCATCTGCTGGAGCTCTGTCATGCCTTGACCAGCGGCTGCATCAGCACCATTGGCACTGTAATTATTGCTGCCTGCCATACTGCCTGCTTGGCTCACGGCCAGACCAACCTGTACAGGAATATCCATCTGCACCTGCTGCAGTGCTGCTGCCAAGCCTTGGACCTGCTGCTGAAGGGCAAACAACAAGTCCATCACCTGGCTCAAGTCCCTTGCTACTACTGCTGCTTCATCAGAGCCTTGTCCTACTTGACCTTGCTGTTGCATCAACTGCACTAAGTGCTGTACAGCCTGGCTCAGGTTTTCCTGCTCCACACTTGCAGCTGCTTGTCCTACTGCAGTCACCTGATTAGTCAGCTGCTCCAGCTGCTGTTGAACCCTGCGCATGTCATCGACAACTAGACTCATCCCACTGTCAACTGCAACAGCACCTGATGCCCCCTGAACGATACCTTCCAGCCTTGTCAACGATTGTGTCACATTTGTCAAGCTAGCTGTCACGTCAGCTGTGCCTGTCTGCTGTGCTTCCACTGCTGCCTGCTGAGCTGCCAACACAGGTCCCAGCTGTGCAGCTACTGCTTGTTCTGCTAGTTCTGGCAGTGACTGCACCAGTCGTTCTAATCTTGCCAATCTTCTGCCCAAGGCCTCCCACTGCTCATCAGCTAAGGGGGTCGGCCGGGGGGCCTGAGACAAACTGACCAGTATCTCACTCTGTATAAGCATCAAGCAGTACAGGCAGATATGTGGTTTATCGTCACAGGTGTCTGATGAGGCAGGAGAGTTATGGAAAGGAAGTGGTATGACACATGCAGTCCTGCAAAAACACACAGTCATGGAGAGGTGCTCAGAGGTGCATGCAGGAGTCTGTCCTTGGCATGCATGGCCTGTTGCTGTGCAGCACACAAGAGATGGGTATACCAGTGTCGTATGAAACCTGTTCACCTGTTGGTTGAGTATCTGTTGTGTTGCTGCTGCCACCTCTGTTGCTACAAGTTCTTTGAGTTCAGGCAGTACAAGTGACACATCAGCACCAGATGAGGCAGACAGCTGCTGCTGCTCAGCACCCTCAGGTGCAACCTGCTGCTGTTGAGCCATAGCTGCTGCTGCTGTCACCATCTGCGGCAACTGCTTGAGAGGCTCCACTGCTGCTGCCACCTCCACTCGCACTGAGCTCTGCAGGGCTGCTTGAGCATCAGTGAGGCTGCTGTTGAGACTACTGCTGAGGCGCATCAGGCTGTCGGTCTGAGCTTGTTCAAGACCGGCAAGTGAACCCTCAACAACCTGAAGGGTGGAACAACACAGCAGCACCATTGATACAGCTCAAGATAACGACGACAACAATTGAGACCTGTTGACACGACTTGTTAGTACCCAATGTGGTGACATGCTATGCTACTGCTTTGTCCATCCAAGTATCTCTGCTGACGATGCCCCAACAATGAACACTGTTGTACAACTCACTGCCAGCCTTGTGTCCAGTCTCCTGAGTGCTGCGTGACTGTCAGCCAGCCAGGGACCCAACACTCCTGACAGCTCAGCCTTCACCAGGGGAACTACCTCAGAGCTGATCACACCAGCAAGCAGCTGAGCCATCTGAGGGGAGACAAGGTTGCCAGCAGACTGTTGGGAGGCGCTCAGAGCAGCAAAGTTCTGCTGCAGGGCAGAGCCCAAGGCGTTCACACCAACAGCAGCTTCGCGGGAGTTGCGAGCTGCAGGACAACACGGTAAGCAGCAAACTGAGCAGTGGACAATTCTGGTATAGTGACAAGATCATGAGCCGTGGAACAATACAGAGTCTTTGACAAAGCATGAGCTAGTTGGCCAGCTTTGCGCATTGTATACAATCGTAAGTACATGCAGAAAGCCGCCTAGAATGCGGTTCCTGATGTTGGAGGTGACTGCTGTTATATTGCTGATACCTGCTCCCACCACTGCGCCTTCAAGCACAGCCAGCTTGTCCTCTAATGCAGCCAGACGTGCAGCTGTTGCTGATTGACCTCTGGATTCCCTACGAACCTCTTCGATGGCTGCTGCTGCCTCCCTCAGTAAAGCCGCACTGTCACGGCCCAGGGAGTTGCTCAGTTCTGATAGGTACTGCCGACCCTCCTGCAAGTGTAGGTACACCACAAGGTGATCATGTAGCATGGCGAACATACTTGACAACGTGCAATGCAATATATATGCAAGACGTAATCTGGCAGCACCTTCATGCTTGATGAAAACCAAATCTGTACCAGTTGCTCACAGTTGCTCATGCTTCAACAGCCCTGTCTGCTGAAACCGCATTAAAAGAGGTAAACATACCTCGTTTGTCAAGTCTTCGCGCTGCAGTGCGGCTATGAGTGACACCACTGGTAACACTAGTGGCAGGGTGAGGGCATAGGTTGGGCTCATAACCCCAAGCAGGGCTGCGAGTGCCCCACCGACGGACCCGAGCAGTGCAAACACGTCGACTGCTGTCCATAAAGAACGTTTCAGCTTGCTGTTGTGGGGTGTCGAGCTACCAGCTGAGCTGCTACTGGCTCTGCAGATGGTGGACCGAGCAGCAGCTTGTCTGCTGACGTCGCATGGTTTCCTCGAAACTATTGAAGCTGACCCTTGTGAATTTTGCCTACATAATAAACTGTCGCGGTGTCTGCAGCGTTGAGATGAGACACCCACGCGGCGAACGGGGTGTTGTACACCAAGCCTGAAGCACTTTGCGCCCCGCAGCATGAACTCAGTGCTCATGGTGCTAGCAAACGTTAATAACACTGACTTTGCATAAAGATGTGTCCTGACACGTGTGGTGGTGTACGTGTAGATGGCATGCCAACTGCCTGCTAGCTAGCAGGCAATCGACAAAGTCTGGTGGTCAGACGACCCTGGCAGTGCTGCATGGATATGAGCACAAAGTATCTGTATAGCTGAGTGTGAGGCAAGGCTCAGCACTCCTGTAGTGATGTCTCAGGTGCAGTCAGTTTCGAAGTTTGGGGTTTGTGGTTCTGGTGGCAGTTACAAGGTCCTTCAAGGACACAATTGTCCCAGCCCCGCCGAAGTTGCAGGTACAGCGGACTTGAATTGTGAAAGCAAGGATCATGCTGCAACGAGCAAGTCACCAGCACTGTACCAGCAAGTTTTCGGTTGCGGCCACCTGTGCAACTTGAAGCTGTTGCCCAAATCGACGCGCTGCGTTTCAGCCTGCTCTTTCTATAAGAAACAACGCACGTTGTGCCTATTGTAAACCAACGTTTTTAAGCACTTGAACGGAGTACGGTATGCATCATGCAGTCACTGAGTGCTTGTGAACAGCAAGCACACGTTCGTACACGGAGAGATACATTCAACTCATGCAACAGCCACCTATCCTAGCAACAACGTACGTTGGAAGACCGAATATTGTTTCAGAAGATTTGAAAAGAGAGCGCGGCATTGATCTGAGGGTCGGAGCATTAGTATCTCAGAGCCCCGGTACAACCTGCACTTTCACTATGTGCTGTTTACGCTCTTAGCGACATCTATTCCACAGGCCCGATAAATCGTTCTACAAGTAGTCGGTGCTGAGCATTGAACTCGAACAGAAGACGCCTTCTATTTCCTGTTGCACGACCACTTGCTTAAGAATAGAAGCAAGGCGTAGGAGTGATTGTATTGTTGTAACCCTTGTGGTTTCATGCTTTTCGCCCGATGGCCACCGACGATGGGGTTGCTAGATTGAGGGGTCTGACGCATGCGCTGGCTAGAGGCACTCTTGCTCCTGCTCAGAGGTTGGCAATGGTGCATAGCGTGGTCGGTGACATGGCTGTAGGTGCTACAAACAACGGTGTAGTGCCCTTGTCCCTTCCTTGTGGTGGTACACCACATGATGCCGCTCGTCACATGCCTACAGTGCACAGCACCGAACCACAGCGCAGTAAACGGGAGGATCCTGCAGAGCAAGACCACTGTGTCGCGCAGCGATTGTCCGGAACACAGCGTGCGTATAGTGTGTTGCCCGGCACAGCCAGCCCTGCTGTGGACGACCTGTCACAACGTCAGCATCAGTATCAGGATCAGCAGGACGTCAACGTGCGAAATAAGGACAGCAGCTCGCACATGTCCCCACAGCAACAGCTGCAGCGACAGCTGAATCTGCAAGCGTCTGGTTATGGGGCTGAACAGGGGACTTACATCCATCCTGTGCCTGAATTTTATAGAGGCATGATCCAAGATCAGCTACGTGAGGTGGACTCCAACACTTCCGGCCCTTTGCTTCACCAGCAAATATATTGGGAGTACACGCAGTCTCAGCAGCACTTGACCTCTCAACAAGACCTCAGCAAGCAGATTCCCCCAACCACTAGAGTTCAGCGTTCTTACCAGGATCGACATTGGTGTGCTGGCAGCCTCTGCAGAGGTGACACTGAGATGCCTGTTAGTGCAATGGCTGCAAGTCAAGAGGGTTTATATTTTGCAGCACCAGTCGCTGGCTTGCGTCCATCTGAGAGTATCAGCCGGACAGGTTCTCATGATCAGGTATATGTGCCTACGGCTACAGAAGCAGCAGCCACTGGCAGCACGTACGCAGGCAGGACATGCCAGCCAGCGTGGCGTTCCGTACTGCAGCACAAGGATGGTACACAGGTCCAGATGCAGGATATGTCACAACAGCAGCAGCCAGCCAGGCATGTTCCATGCGGGCCAGACAGTGATGGATGGTTACCAGGGTGGCAGTATGTAGATCACAGCATGCAACCACAGCAGATGATGATCGATGATGGTGCAGCAGGTCTTACCCGTTGCGACTCTGCTGCTGAGCTTGAGGCTGTACTTGATGAGCTGGTCACTTGCTCTGGGTCTCTTGACGCTGCCGACTCGGTGCAAGCAGCCAAGCCGAGGAAGGGGCCAAGGATAAGGAGGAACAAGGTGCGACAAGGTTGCAACCTGGCTAGGCTCATGTGAATGATAGTGACTGACGTGAGACAACGTCACAATATAAGCTGCAGGTACTTGCCTGCCTGGGAGTTTATGTGAAGATGGCTGCATCACCACACTCATCTGCTTCTGCACAGGTGAATGAGCTGCAAACCAAGGTGGACGCCCTCACACAGCAACTAGCACAGCTGTGTGACCTCAATAATGTGCTACGCAAGAAGGAGCAGCAGCTTCATGGACACCTGACAGACAGAGAGAGAGAGGTTACACGACTGCTGGTTGAGAAGGTGAGCTGCAGTCTCAGATTGTAGCCAAGCTGCATCATGATATTCAAGCAAAGTGACCTCAGCAGGGTGCTCTGGACTCTAGAGGTGACCAACTTTGGTGTGTGTTAGGTGGCCACATCCACAGGCAGTCTGTCATGATGGTCAGGACTGTTAGTCTTTTACACAACATGCCGTGCAGCACCAATTGGAAGTTTGATCACACCAGATTTGGTGTAATTCTCACAGCGTTGTCGAAGCAGAGCAGTTTATCATGTGTCTATCAGCCAATCCTATTGTGCGTCTGATGTTCTTGCAGCACAAAGCTCTGACAGGGGGTAAGCACCGGCAGCATGACGACGAGCAAACACATTCAGCTGGACCGTCAGCATCTGACCAATTCACTGATGTGGCTGCGTACCGGCTGTCAGAGCCAAGCCTGGGTTATGACCCTCTTGCTTGGAGGGAAGAGATCTTGCCTACAGTAAATGGTGGTTTGGTGAATCCAGGAGTGCTGCCTGTGTTTGCTCTCTTGCCAGACAGCACTGTGCAGACAGCAGCCAAGGTGGGTGACAGAAGTCAGCTTCCCTGCTACACAGCTTGCTTTGTCTATTGTGTGCAGTGCATCATCAACTCACCTTAGGGTTCTGTGTCGCGGGTTGAGTGTGTTGGCACTGCTGAGAAAGGTCTCAGTACGATACTGAAGTGCCAGGGGGCTCCTGTGTCTTCCTGAACATGGTGGCGGCTGATCATGGCGCTTGTTCTTGTGATTGGCCTGCAGAACATCTCGCGGTTTGTCAGTGATGTGAAGGAACTGCGTGATGTGGCTGGCTCAGATCCTGATAGTGAGCTGCAGTCTGCAGTGGAGGAGTACCTTCTGGCCAGAGCTGCTATGCTGCAGGGTATCATGAGAAGGTGAGCAGGCACTTGGACTGCGGCAGTAGCATTCAAACCCTAGATCAGACCACCGGGAGACAGCATGCAAAAGGTTTACAGCTCTGCCAGCGCTTCCAGGTTCGACTTGTGCGCCTGAGCTGCCAATGATTTTGTCCTCCTGGCAACACAATGGTTCTGCTTGGCCCTGCAGGTACAATGTGCTGAACCCTGTGTTCATGTATCAGCTTCGTGCCATCAACCTGAGCACTGGTAAACCTGGCACCCCCCCTGCTGGTCACTGGTCAAACATGGCCGAGCTTATGAGGAAACTCATCACAGCCGAGGACCTTCACAGGCTTAGAATGAGTTATCGCTCGTTTAACGCCAGTCTGGTGAGTGACAACCTGTGCAGCTCATCACTGTACCCGCCCCCGTGTTGCAAACAGTGTGCTCTACATTGCGTCAGCTGGAGGCATAAGTAACACCGCTACCTACGGTTCCACTTCTCTGCTGACTCGATTGCTGTATTTTTGCCCGCAGCGTGCCATTACCAAGGAGCAGAGGACTCTGATTGGCCAACTGAGGAAGGTAATCCAGGGGCTGCAGAGCATGCCAGTGATTGCAGCAGATCAACAGCAGCAGCAGGCTGAACTCGCGGACAGCATGGATTGTGATGTGCTTCATTCTGGAGAAAGTACTCCAGCTTCTAGCTGCTCAGGCGCTGCCTCGTCAGCATCAACTTCATCGACATCAGCACCCCCTGCAACTGATGTTGGTGGTGGTGAACAGCCAACCAAAATGTGTGGCCTGATTGGTATCAGTCGCAGCAGCACAGCAGAGTGTCTTCAGCTGCCAGATGAGACCACACTGCTGGAACAGATGCAAGTTCAGCAGAAAGTGATAGAGTTGTTGGAGCAGCTGGAACAGCTGCTGCTGCGTGAACATGACCAGCACTTTGTGTTGTTGTGGAGCTGTACTCAGATGCCTGGCAGCATCAAGGTGTTCATGGAGGTGAGCAGAGTGCTAGGTTTCGCAGCAATCAAGCAGTAGAACCCCAGAATGTGTGCCATGCTGGTGTACCAGTATGCATTCTGACGACCGTCATTGCTATCAGATTGTTGTACTGCTGAACCACTCTGCGGTCATGGATGCCTTGCAATCATGAACTGTGGTGCAAGTGGTCGGAAATGGTGCTGTACAATGAAGCTGTCTTTTGTGCCTGCAGCTGTTGCTGGCGAGCTACCCTTACTTGGTCAACTTCCACGAGATGCTGCCCTACCTGCTAGGCGAGCGTTGATAAGCCGTGAAGTATGGTGATGGGTTTTGCTTCAACAGAGCTAGGTCTTGCGTTTTCTCTGCAAGAGTCTACTTGAGTACGGCACAGCAGCATTGCAGAGTTGCTGTGACTGATCTGAATAGAAGTGCTTGGACTTCTGACTGGCAGGGCTCCCAGTGTCAGGTGAAGCATGAAACGATGTTGGTTTACCACAGTGATCGCTTCTGTGTCTTGATGAGCAGCCTTGTAGGCTTTGCTGGTCTATTTCACATGCTGATCATCACCTTTGTGCACGACATCTTGCCTTGTGTGACAAGTGCTCCATGTGTTGTAGTGTGATACAGGCACACGTACACACATGCACTTGGCAATCCTGCTCTTGAACTGAAGGTCACAAGCTTTGTCAATCGAGTCAGTATGGCCTGTGCATCCTACATTGATCAATACATCACAATCAGCCAAAGTTCTTTGCTTGGTTCAAGTTGTCTCCCAATGGTCTGCCGCCTGGGAGCATGATATGTTGTGTGACTGGCTATCCATGATTCTGTTTGGTCGAGTTGCATCTTGATCTCACAAGGATGGTGGCAGGCGCTATCGTCATGACATTGTCCCTTGCTAGCAGGCTGGTGCAAAGTTGGACGTATGCCTTGCAGTGCTCTTGACTGTTGAAACTTGTGTCTGTAAGCCGTGCTGCTCGTGCTGTGGCTTTCAACCACCAAAGTCGGTCAGAGCCTGCACAGTGATTGGTGATACATTCACCATTGGCGAGTGACAACCTCCTCTATGTGCACTGTACATGTTTGTGTGCAGGATGCGAAAACTGTCATCTAGGAGTATCAAAACTGCTTTGTGGCTTGCTACAGCCTCTTGCCTTCTCAGAGTAGTTTGTTGCGATCCATGGATTATGTGATCGCTTCTACCAGTTGGTGTATGGCAGTGTTTGCTAGCAGAGAGAGTGATCACACACCAGGAGTCTGGGGTGTGTCAATACCTGGTGGTCGTGTGCTACGCAGCACACATCACGAACCAGCAATAAGGGTGTTGTTATCGCCCAGTGTGTTTGAGTTGAAGTAGTTTACATAACAGTTCACATAACAGTGGTTGCTAGGGGGCTACCAGCACTTGACAGATCTGCTGCTCGAGGTGTGATCTTGCGGTTCTATGTAGTAGTAGGTTCCTGCACACTGCTAGTTGAGCTCCAACATCAGCGCAGCATGTGATCAGCATAATCAGCGACAGTCCATGTATGATCAACCCCTGATAGGCGTACATGCCTGAGGTGGGTGATGTGGCTGTTGTGTGTATTGACATGTCGCCTAGTTGTATATTGCGGTGTGTTTACATGTGTGTTGAGACGTTGCTTTGGTCTATATACTTTGGGACTTCACCTTGACCTTGTCTACTGGCAGTGCATCTGGTTGCTTTCGTGACACTCTATCCTGGGGTTTTTTTGTATCAATCAATGAACTTCTGTTCGAAGTTGTTTCCATCTTCACCAAAAGCTGTGTTTACTCCCCGTTGTAATTTCCACTTTCCCTGGGAGCCAAAGTGTTCCTTGTGTGATAAGCCTGCTTGCCTCCGCGAGTTGATGTGATGGAGGTCGACCTTGTGGTTGTTTCTATCTCCTATGAGCAGTCTGATCGTGCTGTTTCATATTGGCGTCAGCTTCTTGCCTGCTTGCTTGCATGCAGAGAAGAAGTGCAGCCTATGTTGGCGTGTATGAGCTGCTGCCGTAAAGCCTTGCAGCAGTCGTGCCATGGTCAATCTCAGAATTTTACAGATGACTTTGTTCCCCCCAGCCTCAACATGTCCAAGTCTGTAGGTGTTTGTTTGTCCTGCATGGACTAGTCCCTGTATATTGGTGTTGGTGGTCAACCACACCCGGATCATGAAACAGCCCATGGGTGCTTTGTCACCATGTGTTGGCTGGCTGCGCCTCCCATACACCTCCAGTCACAGATCAGATTTCAGTGACTCTTGGGCTGTCTTCAACACTATAGTGTATAGCTGCCTCCAAAGCAGGGATAGAAGCAGCGCGGCACATATATGCAATTACAGGAACAAGAACACTGCTTACGTGGATGTATGCAAGGGTTGGATGTCTTGCCGGTTGCAGTGGTTTATTTCAGATTGTTGCTTCCTGCCTGATATGTAGCAGCAGTGTTGAGTGCACAGGATATCTGGTGCTTAGTCCGAGCAGCTCAAAGTGATGATGTTGCAGAGTGCCTCTGCATTGTTGTATTTCAATGTCGAGTGAGGTAACCTATGAAGTTTTTGAGAGTCGAAGAGCATATGCAACTCTTGCCCGTCACAAGGCAAGGGTAACTTGACGCAACTTGATCATGAGAGAAGCAAGATACTCTTGTTGTGTGGTTCTCATGCCGCATGATTCTCATGCTTGCAAGCCGCTGCGACCTAGGGAGACCGTCTCCCTAGGTAATACCAAAGGCACAGGTGCACATCAGACAACTGATGTACCGGTATTTACGTATGAACAGTTTTTGTGTACTCTTCATATTGTCATTGCATCCAACATGCTGCACGAGCCAAACCTTGTTTTCCCTGCTCATTAAGAGAGCAGCCTGCTCTGGCGGCTAGAGCTTGAGGTGTTGTGACACCAGGACTCCACCAGCATAAACCAGTGCTTCCTGCCACTAGGACCAATGAACAGTAAGTTACATGGTACTTGCTCAGAGAACGAGCCAATGCCAGCTGGTCACAATGAGGCAGCTGATGGTTGGAAAGAGTGTCGAGCTTCGCCTTTCCACCATCCGGTGGTATGGCCATACCCATATAACCCATGGCATGCCCATACTGCCTTGCAAGGGGCAACCCTTCGTTTGATGCAGTGTACATATGCTTTTGACACCAGTACACCATGACTGTTGTGATGCAAGGCATCAGCACACCCATTGCAGCAGTCGCTGAACAACCAAGCAAGATGATAAAGCTGCCCATTGAACACAGGACGCCAACTTGACATGAGGAAAAGGTTGCGTAGCAGCCACAAAGCCTGTAAGGCACATGTCAGTTTCTGATGCTGAGCTTGGCAGGGTGCAGTATCTGAGCTATGCAACCCGGTCAAGCTGATGCTACTGTATAGCTCGATATAACACATGGCATACACAAAGGCTCAAGACAGGGGTATGTATACAAGTCAAAATGTACACCTATGATCTAGGACAAAGAACAGCACGCACAGAACCCAACAAAAACCACGTTGCACAGACCGAGCCACTAGTCAGCGAGTGAGTGACTCTCGATCAAGAACACAATAGTACTGAGACACTAATGCACAAGGGGCTATTCACATGAGAAAGAAAGACACTCGTCTCATCACTCAGACCAATAGAACCGACTGGTTCATCTCTAGTCACTCCGGTGCCTGTCAACTTTGCTGATGCAGTGAACTTGGATCAAGTGACCACCAGTACTACATGTGCAGACCAGGATCAGCTGCTTGTAAGGTGATCTGTGCAAACATCAAACCCAGCGCTGCCAAACACTCAACCACTCACCCTGTTGCTCCCTGACTTGCACTGACAGCTTCTCGCGCTGACTCCATATCTGTTCGAATCAATGACACCCTCACTTTATATGTACATCGCTGCACAATGGCTTCACTTCCAGGCACAGTATCTGCTCTCATAGACAACCTCAGGTCACTGAAGAGGATGAGACCACAAGCACTGCAGCTGCAGCTGTTGACTCAGTGTGGGTCCATCATTGCGTTTGTGGTTCTGCGCTTTGCCCTGGGCCCCTCATCACAGTTGTCGTGTCTGCTAACAGCATGTTTCTGCAGGTCCATCCACTCA
>JARWLF010001014.1:0-16726 GCA_029853055.1 Scenedesmus sp. KT-U | reverse complement strand
TGCTCACCCTTGGCCCACTCGTCCGGGTGCAAGTGTACTACCACTTTGGTTTCCACCTGGGCTTTGCGCAGATTGCTGCAGATGCAGTGACCAGGCAACAACCAGCAGACAGGACACTGGAAGGGCAGCCGCAGATTCTGCAGTATGTACTGGCAGCGTGCCCAGCCTTTCTCCCGACCACTGATGTCAGACCTAGCTATGTACTCGTTCAGCGCATCACGCTTTAGCCGTCGAGCGTCAAGGGCTGCGATGTACTCATCAAGAGTGCTGCAGCCTCTCTCCTTGAGCTGGTTTATGCTCATGCCCTCTGGCTGCCAGTTCGTCCTCATGCATCTGTTGCTCCTCATAACAACTGAAAGGCGAATATTTCCCTGTATGTCTGTTTGCAGAGCGCCAACAGCTGAGAGGCTGAAGTTCAGTCGCCCGCGCAGCATGAAATGATCAAGGAGCAAGTACAAGCAAGCTGGATAAAAGGCAACGGCGCTACCAACTAGAAGCAAGCCGTTTGTTTACGTGGCATTGCGATCAAACTATGTTCCACCTGAGGGCTCAAGTGTACTGGCACACTCGAGCAACAGTTGATTGTGCCATTGGCGACATGTTGAAAGCGCAAGAAGTTGTCGAGTCTATTCAAGTGTTTGATCATACTTCGAAGGCGTGTAGTGACCGCATCGTGCTCCGCGATTCTGGGACTGAGCGGGAGCTGGTCGAGAGGATGCAGCACGCGACTCACTATTCAGCTCAATTCACGTCTCGCAGGCAGCAGTCGTGTTGTAGTAGACCCTGCATCTCTGCTAGGACTCCAGCACGACGATGGCACCGTTGGGGTCAACAGGTGGGTATGTGGTTTGGACATCAGTATCACAGAGCATCGTGACCAGTCGATGTCAGCAACCTAATGGCTGATTCCTCTGTATGTTACGTACATCTTGTGGCTTGAGCTGGATTTGTTGCCTGGATGTTTTGAGCTACAGCTGGGAAAGTGCTTAGCGCTCAAGCCTGCATCACTGCACATATACTTGCTCAAGCAATGGAAGCATCGGGTACTTTTCGTAAGCTGTGCAGCAAGTGGAGACTGCAAGCAAAAGCAGTCAGCAAGTGCGATCAAGAAGCCAATGACATCTCATATGCCTTTGCTTCTGTGTGTACCCCGCAGCAGATGACATGCGGTGCACAGCGCTCCCAAGAAGCCAGCCTTGTACTCGCAGACCATGACCTGACCCGCAGAATATTTGAGCAAGTTGATGCTCTGACGGCCAACAGTACGCAAGCTGGAGGTGCCGGAGGCCGCACAAGCTACCAGGCCCTACTAGCAGCTGACCAGGCATGGAGCAGCATCAGAAACATGCAGGTAGGGAAGCAGGTCTCTCTGCTGCAGACATCTCATCGTTGATTCTGTCCTCTCATACCCTGATGAACTCTTCAATGTGTATATACACTCAGCTGCAGTCGTGGTCAGTACGTGGTGTACTGGCGCCCCATAGCCTGCTAATCCCAGCAGCAGCCCTTCATTGGACCAGGGTGAGCACAATGCTGGCTTTGTCACATGCCACTCTAAGTGTCCTTGTGGCGCTGTCTGATTTCACGAGTGGGAAGATGCTAACACATACCATTGTTGCTGCTTTGCAGACAGGGTCTGCTGCAGGACCAGCACCTCAGTTTGTCAAGACCATCAGCAACACGTCAGTCAAGTCAGTAACACCAGCAGCAACAACTAGTAGCAACAGTAGCAGCTCCCCAACGGCCACACCATGTATGTACGACGTCGTGGTGGCTGGTGGCACCCTGGGTGTGTTCATAGCAGCTGCCCTGGCTGCCAAGGGCTGGCGTGTTGCTGTTGTTGAGCGAGGCATACTGGCAGGCAGGACGCAGGAGTGGAACATCAGCAGGAAGGAGCTCAAGGAGCTGGAAGAGGTGATCATGAGATAAGCATCAGTATTCTTTGGTGCTGCTGTCAAATAAACCACACCCTCCTGAACAGCAATTGCATGCATGCTAGCGCAGTGAGGGACCTGTGTTGACACATCGCATGCGCACACACAGCAGTAGGCTAACAGCGAGCAACAGACATAGCTGCAGACGTCTAATTATTCTTCACCATGCTAGTCCAGATGTGTTGACCTACTTGTGCTGGATCACAAACAGCCGGATGCAACCGATGAACTGACAGCCGTTCGTACCCTTCCTGCAGCTTGGCCTGTTGACTTCATCTGAGTGCGAATCCTGTATTGCTCTTGAGTTCAATCCTGTGAGGGTGGGCTTCCATGGCGGTGATGACGTGTGGACAAGAGATGTGCTCAACCTGGGAGTCAAACCAGACAAGCTCATCAAGTTGGTAAGTCCTGCTGGATTGAGATGGAGCGGGAGCAGTACTGTGCATGATGGGGGGGCCACAGCTGTTTGTTGACTCCACCAGATTGTGCGGCTGAATCAGAAGAGGGATTCCTGCTATCCAATTGGAAGTATATCACCCCTGTTAACAGTCCGTGGACAGCTGTCCCTACTCAACTTTGCAGTTGCTGTGATCCGCATGAGCCACGGTTTGCTGTGTTGCAGATGCGCAGCAAGTTTGAATCCCTTGGTGGCAAAGTCTATGAGACCGTCAACCTATCGGGTGTTGAAGTGTTCCAAGACGGTGTGGCTCTTACTGTCATAAATCAATCATCACCAGGCAGTGGAGCAGCTGCTGCTGGTGTTGGTGGTCTCTCTACTGGGTCACGTGTACAGTATGCCACCACCATGACAACAAGGTTACTGCTGGACTGCATGGGACATGCCAGTCCGATCGTAAGACAGCTCAGGTACCAAACTGTTGAAGCGTGTCAGTCTGCTGAGTGAAATGAGTGACTGCCCAAAGCATCCTCCAGCTGAAGCTTCTGCTTTTTCAATTCCAGGGGGTGTGTTTTTTATCTCTTCCTGCTATCGGTCAGTGTTGTTTGAACATGAAGTTGTTACACGAGTCCTACTTTGACCCTGCTCTTATTAAGTCCTTGAAGCTGACTTGCATGTTGCAGGCTGTGCTTTGACCATGAAATCCACCTAAGCTATTGTGGTTCTTGTCCGTGTACTTGTGTTCAGATGGGGTCAGAAGCCTGATGGAGTGTGTTTGGTTGTCGGCGGCTGTGCTCGGGGCTTTGACCCAGCTGCAAACACCACTGCTGACATTATTCACACCAACTCGGACATGCAGCAACCAGGAGCAGCAGAGCCTGGGACTCAAGGTAGAGGTCAGCAACATCAACAGCTTCAATACTTCTGGGAAGCCTTTCCTGCAGCAGATGGAGTGATACAGCAGGGCCATCAGCAGCAGCAGAGCAGCAGAAGCTGGAGCAGTGATGCGCGCACTACATACATGTTCACATATGTTGATGCACAGGTGTGTGTTGGTTACTGCTGCAGGCATGTGATGGTGGGTGTGTAGCACCAAGTCGTGTTGACAGGAATGCATTCGTACATCACAGGCTGCGCTGGGCACTAAACTTCGAGTCAGGGTCTGCTGATGATGTCACGCAGAAACAGTAGGTATCATCAGCTTCGATCATAACGAGTGCAGTTCTGTGCTACAAACTTTGTTTTTCTTGCAACTCGGTTGCTATGTGCCTACATCCTGCTATGTCGACCCTTGCTGTCTGCGTATGCAGCCCTGGCGGCCCAGCCTCCAGCAGTTGTTTGCTGACTACTGGCGCTTGATGCCCACCTACCAGCAGCTGCCTGGTGGTGTTGATCAGCTGCAGTTCTTACGGCTGCTGTTTGGGTTCTTCCCCACATACAAGGGGTCACCATTGAGACCAGGTTTTGACAGGTGAGCGCACTCAGCAGCAAGGCCTGAAAGGGCATGTTGATGAGGCTTGCTGTGAAGCTCTTTGCTGCTGGTCGACAGCAGTTAAGTTAGCAAGCAGTATGCTTGTGTGCAACAGCTGTATCGATCAGAGCTGCTAGGTCGATGCAAGATGATCAGGGCACCCCTACAAATCTGCCACAAGCATATCCATGTGCATGCCTTATCACTGAAGCCTAAATTACGAATCGCTCATGCATTGCTCTTTCATTTGCTTGCCGACCGTGTGCCAGTCAACTGCACTGACATGATAGTTCTTCAACACACTGACGGCGGATGCGATGGGTCATTGTAACTGTCCCTGCAGGGTGCTGCAAATAGGAGATGCCAGTGGCATCCAATCACCTTTGAGCTTTGGTGGTTTTGGTGCTCTGACTCGCCACATCAAGCGCCTCAGTGCTGCTCTCCATGACGCTCTGAGTTCTGATGCTGTGACTGCCTCAGACCTGAGTCTTGTGAACCCTTACAACCCGGGGCTCAGCTCAGCATGGATGCTGCAGAGGGCCATGGTGGGCAGCAGGACACAGGAGGGCCAGGGGGTACAACCTGACCTAATCAACAAGTGAGTTGTCATTCTTGACGATAACATATTGTAGCTATATAGACATTGGTTGTGGTGTTGAGATGCAAACACTGAGCCTGTGTTCTCTGTTTGCAATATTGTTCAAGCTCCCACTACAAAACTGGAGTTGTGGAATGGTAATGGCATATAGACGGGAAGTGAAGAGTGCATTCTGATGATTTGGTATTGAGTCGTTGTAGTGTCAAGGGGTGTGTCACACAACCCCCGACCACTGAGGATATCATGTGCCACCATGTGGTGGTTTGGTGTTGCTTCAGGATGCTTGCTGGCAACTTCTCAGCCATGACCGGCATGGGGGAAGAGGTCCTGAAGCCGTTCCTGCAGGTATCTATGAGTGTTACAGATCAAGGTTAACACTCTGCATTACCCAGAGGGCGCACCCATCAAGTGCAACGTATTCACTGTAATCATCATCACCTGTTTTGTCTTGTATCGTCCAGCTAGTGCTTGCCTGCAGTATGATTACACTGAGCAGCTATTGGGTGGTGCTGATCAAGCCCACAGACAGTGGCGATCATGGTTTTGCAGACGCCATACAGGTTGTCATTATGACAGTTATTGTCACGTGCTGCAGGATGTGATCCAGTTCAATCCACTGATGCGAACTATGGGTGCTCAGATCATCCAGGACCCGGCCTTTGTACCTCAACTTATGATGCATGTGGGACCAGTGGCATTGGCTGACTGGATGATGCACGTAGGGGCACTAGGAGCGTTCACGGCGCTGAATGTCACTGCAGCACCTCCTTTGAAGCTGCTGGCAGGCAGTAAGGCAATACCGAGCAGAGTGCAGTATGCTTTAAGAAGAACATTGGAAGCTTGGGAGTTTGGTAGCGGAGCGGACTTCAAGTTGTGATGGTGCTGCAGGCAGTACTGTTGACTTTGCTTGAACAGACGTGGTGCATAGCATGGTAGCGGTCTCTGAGTATGCAGTAATCATGCATGGTACCATGCCTGGAACTTTGGTGTCAGTATGCATGTGCAGTGCATTGGAGTGTTGTCCAGTGGAGTCTAATGGATGCAAGGAGACGTGGTGCGTAATACTCTGCATTGCAGAGTGTTTGTAGCGACGTGAATTGCTGTAAGCAGCATCTAGCCTGAGGGTTCCAGGCTGGTATCTGTGCGGGTCACATCGCTTGACCTGACAACTGCTTTCCCAGACAGGGCTGATGCGATCCAACACGAACACTTTTCATTGGGTGGTGCTTCTCATACGCAAATGGCGTCCTCGATGCAAGGCGTGCATTGTGCAGTTCAGCACTGTGATCACCATGGCAGGAGACTCCGACTCCGGGACCAGCCTGCGCAAGCCACACGAGCCCCTCACGTCTGTTGCAATAAACCCACAACCACACAGCGGTATGTGTTCAAGGTAGCTTGATGCAATCCACGACACCTATTGTGCGTACAGTGCCTACATGCACAGCGTCACTATTGCCGCACAGGCCCAGAGCCCCCAGGCCTGTGTCTGCACATGCCGACTTCCGGAACGCAGACGACCTACCTGGTGAACATGATCCAAGCAAAGGCGTAGATCACCACTCCCGCAGGGGCTCTTTAGAAGAGCCTGTGACAGCAGCAGCTGCAGCACAACCTTCCGAGACAGCAGATGTGAGTTCACCAGTGGATAGGCCTTCGTCATCGCGACAGTCAGGTTCAACTGAAGAGATAGAACGAGGCACCAGTTACTACGCGGCAGACGAGGGACTAGGGGATGATGCCGAGGTGTGCTGCTTTGTCACAGTGCCAGCCGGCAAGGACCACTTCGTACTGATGAAATTGCAAGGCACATATGCACCAGACCCTTTCACTAGCTCCAAAGAGCAATGGAAGCTGCTACAGTTGATGTTCAAGCAAGTTTCTTAAAGCAGTATGATGTCTGACTGTGTTCTGCCACCGCGTGGTGCTGCTGTCCATATGTGCTGTGGCAGCCGGCCAACCTTGACGAACTTGTGGGTCTCCTGGAAAGGAAACTGGCACTCGGGGGTGAGAAGGAGGCAGCAGTAAGTTGATGAAGGACTCTGTTGTCACACTGCTACAGCTTCCCCAAGGGCTTCTTGTGCTTGCACCACAGAAACAGCTGCTTACTTGTGGGTTGAACAATGATGCCAATGGCAGTATCTTGACAGGCCCTACTGCAATTGATGACATCTGTATCAGCAGTATACGACCACGCGTGTCCCACGATATTTTTATCACCATCAAGTCCAGGTTTCCTGCGCTGCTCGGTTGGGTTGCAACGACAGCAGTGGCGCCCATGCTTGGAACAGTCAGGTGGTTGTATGAACTTGTGCTGATGTTCGATGTCTGCAGTTACTGCGTCAGTTGAAGAGAGAACCAGTGCTACCAAGCTTAAACCTTGCTGGTGTGGCAGAACTGATCAAGAGGTGACTCAGCCACACACCATTGTTGTACTGGTGCATATGTTCAGCTGTAGGGGTTATGCAAGTTCTTGATGGCAGCCCAGCAGCTCGACTCTCCTTGTCAACCCTCTCCCTGCTTCATGCCAAGGTTCAGCAATGCCACCCACATCTCTCACAACAGTTATCTTGCCAGATACTCATGCTGCTTTTGCGATTGTGAACACTTGTAGCTGTGTTGACTTCGTAACACATGCAGTTTGTGTGTTGTTTTTGTTGCTGGTGCAGTGGTCGTGCCAAGCGTATCATCGCCATGTGTGGTGCTGGCATCAGTGTGTCAGCAGGCATCCCTGACTTTAGAACACCGGGAACAGGTCTCTACTCGCAGGTGAGAGACTGCGTCTTTAATCGTGACGCAGGATGTGTCTAAGCCTGACAAGCTTTGCAACATGGTGCGCTTAAAGCTGGAACCTGATGTAAAGATGTTTGCTGTGCACGACCTGGTGACCTGCTGTGTATGCTGACATCCACATAACTGCCCTCTATCCACCACCACAGCTTGAAAGGTTCGGTCTCCCCGAGCCTGAGGCTGTGTTCAGCATATCATTCTTCAAGAAGAATCCCAAACCCTTTCACATGGTCGCCAAGGAGCTGTTTCCTGGTAAGTATAAGCCATGTGGGGGGGGCTTATCTGGGACCACAGTCATTCCCGAGTGGTTCAAAGCCAAATAGAACCCAGATTGTGTAGCTAGCTGGAGCTCCTTCGAGTCTTTGAGAAATGCAGCAAGACTACATGCAAAGAACCCCAGCCCATGGTACTGCAGCCAATGTTTGAATCTGCCTTCTCACCAGGCACTGGAGAGTTCCAAACATCTTTGTAAAGGTCTTTCAGCATGGAAGCTGACAACATGGCACTTGTTCCGCAATCTAGTTACAACTGCAAAGACATGATCAAAGTCCCGCATCAACCTGCTGATAAACCGCTGCTGTTGACTGACCCTGCAGGAAACTACAAACCCACTCCCACACATCACTTCATGAAGTTACTGCATGACAAGGGACTGCTGTTGAGATGTTTCACGCAGAACATAGACAGCCTGGAGCACGAGGTGTGTATAGGGGTTGGGAGGCGCAAACATACCATACATGCATACATGCTGTCTTGGGCCAAAGCTTGCGTACTGTAGGCACTGTGACACCTGGTGTCGGGGTGGGCCATATATGGGTGTTGTTCACCCAACCAACATATGAAAGCCCATGATCAGCCTATTGATGGCCCGCCTCATGTATCAATGCAGTTGGCGGTCCAGTACTTCCATGTGCTTGTGCCAAGTTTAACAGCTTGAGAAGTGATCGTTTGTTCTGCTGCAGGCTGGTTTGCCGAAGTCCGCAGTCGTGGCTGCTCATGGCAACTTTGACAGTGAGTACTGACTGTTATAACACTCTGTGTTAACACAACATACGTCAAACCAGCGTGAATCAATTCAAGCACAAGTGTCCAGTAGCAGACAAATGCACCAGTCAGTCAACGTTGGCAGTTACTGACTCGCTGCATGTGGCTGTTGAGTGCTGCTACCTGCCGCAGTGCTGTCTCATCTCGGAGCACTACCCAAGCCAGCTATCGCTGCTGCTGTCATGTTGTCCATGTTCGGTTTGCGGTGCTCATCAATCACTCACTCACTGCTGCTGCACTCACTACCTGCAGGTGCCCGCTGTATCAAGTGTCACCGGGAGCACTCTCTGGATCATGTGAAGCAAGCAGTGTTTGGGGAAGATATCTGTTACTGCACCAAGTGTGGGTGAGTGATGCTGCTGGTGGTGGTGATGGTGTTGAGCATAACTATCTTGTTGCAGTCTGCAGATGCATGTGCCGGTGCTTAGGGTGAGTGACCATGTCACATATATGTGTTGATGTCGAGCGCAACAAAACCTTGGTGCATCATGCACGAATGCTGTTTCTGGTGGCTGCTGGTAACTGATTCACTCATGTGTCAGTGGTAGTGTGTATCCGATCACTCATGTTGTCTTGCCCTGCAGGGGACTAGTGAAGCCAGATATTGTGTTCTTTGGAGAGCAGCTGCCTGACAGGTGGGGTCGCTGTATATCAAAACAGCAGCACCACGTCAGTTGTCATTCATATACTTATGTGCTCTCAAAACAGCAAGACCATAGCTGTGACATCCTGTGTGATGTATTAGTAGTATCAGCATATGGAGTTCAGTAGTATCAGTCGCTGACTGTTTGCAAGTGATGATGCATGCAGCAGATGCAGATGTGGTCGGTGATTGAAGAATTGATCTATGAGACCACAGCAACACAGTGATCATCAGTATCATCAGCAAGTTGCCTGATAGCACGCATCGGAGTGAGTTCCAAGCAGTGGCTGGGGGTGTGATCCTCTTGTGCCAGTATGCGTTTGCCGAGCATCCCATTTGTTGTTTCCTGATGCAGGTTCTACGAGCGTATGGAGTATGACTTCCCAACTTGTGACTTGTTGCTGGTGATGGGAACATCGTTAGTGGTGCAGCCATTCGCAAGCCTTATAGGTGGGTCTACTGCCACACCTTCACAACTGACACCACATGCACAAAGCCTGGTGTATATCATTCCTCCCCACTTGCAGCGACATGTCAACGGTTTTGCTTTCAACTTTCTTCCTGCACTGATAGGGTGGTCACACATGGACATTGAGGCATCATAGGATCATGATGAAGCCCTGTGGTTGATAAACCGCTGCTGCCAACCCCTTGCTCATGTACTGCAGACGCCGTCCCTGACTCGTGTCCTCGTGTGCTGATCAACCGCGAGCGTGTGGGTGAAGGCATGGGGGGTATGGGGCTCATGGCCAGTCTGTTGGGGTTTGGAGGAGGAGGTGGGTTCATCTTTGACCAGGCTGATGGGGCGTACAGAGACGTGTTGTACCTGGGTGACTCTGATGAAGGGGTGAGGGAGTTGGCTCGGCTGCTAGGGTGGGAGGAGGAGCTGTCAACACTGTCAGGGACCAGTGGCAGTAGCAACGAAAGGAGCTGTAGCAGTAGTGATGGTAGGGGTGAAGAGAAGCAGGAAAGTACAAGTATAGAGCAGCAGGAGGACAGTAGTAATAAGGGCAGGGAGGTTGCAGAGGGCAGCAAATCCAACGATAGTGACAGTGGTGTAGTTGGTAAGCTGTAACGAATTCATCACTCAAGCTTGTGCCACATTCTGGGATTTCAGTGAAAACCGAAAGGCTTGGCTCATTTCAGGTTGTGCTCGAGATGGAGTTTCAGAAAACTGGGTTTTCAAGTTGCGTCGTTCTTGTGTAGGCTCGCAACTTCACACTGATACTGCTATGCAGTAACATGATGGTGACATCTTGCGTGTGAATGAGACAGTGTCTGTCCAAGGTAGTAGATATGGCACGCGGTGCATAGGTTACAGTTCTGAAAAAGTCCACAATCATGTTTCTGTTAAACAAACACAAGGAAAATCGATGAATGTGAAAGTGTCATATTGCAGCCAAAGCACCTCACAACCAGTGCAACAGCTCATCATTCACATGCAACAAGGTAGGTAGTGTGGGAGGATGTTGCAACAGCAGTTGTTGCCGACGTACAAGCATTGACTTCACAACGGCATCAGAGCCACCATCGTGGCATGCCTGTGACATCACGTCAGCTTGCATGCCACCATCACAACAGCTCTCACTGCTACAGTGCTGATCTGCATGTACCAGGTGACTTGAGCAAGCTGAAGCGGTCTGTACAGCTGTTGCTGAATCTGCTGCCCTACTGTCATCCTTCTCGACCTCCTTGTCTCTAGGCATAGCTGGGCCTGCATTGACTGCAGCATGCACCTGCTGACGTTGATGGTGCAGCACAGCTGACTCATTTTGTTGCACATCATGATGTTTGCCTGCCTCTCCTGCTGCTGCTGTCATAGCTTGCTGATCATGAGAAAGCGTTGTTTGGAGATCATGTACCACTGGTAGTCTGATGTGCTGAGCCCACCTCAGGGCGTCCCTCCTGCCCCTCTCAAACAACATGTCAAGCACCTGGGGGGGCTGAGGATACATCACAAGATTGTTGGACTTCTTGAATGATCTGCAGACAAGCAGCACAAATATCGACATATCGCGCTCCTACTAGACTCGAAGTCATCATATGACCTGATGAACTGCATGCTGGAACACCTCAGCTTCGATGCAACAGCAGCAGAAACCAGATGCGACTAGCAATGGTGTTGTTCATCAAGCAGCAGCACATCAGGTGTCACCAGTGAATCATGTGCAGCGTCAGGGTCATCAGTATCTCACTTGCTCAGAGGCCAAGGTGAGTATTGTCCTGGACTGATGGCCACAGCAGCAGGTAGTGGTGGGTGCATCAGCAGCTTGTATGGCCACTTGCGGGTGAGCAGGCTGTTAGGCACAGGGTATATGATGATGCTGTATGCAGCACCCGGTACAGGGGGAACAGGCATCTGAAGGCCTGCAGGGCAAGGAAGTCAGAAAGTCAAACACGTTACTACAGCTTTGAATATGGTCAGGTTGACTGAACTAGCGACTGCAAGATCACAATGCTTTAATCCAAGTTGATGCATGTTGGTGCATGGATAGTGAGCAATACATACATATATACATATGTACAGTTTATGTATATTCGTCTGTGTATATACATGTATGTACGTATGCCCCTTTGCATCATTTCATGAAGACATCAGCCATGCCCTGTCACGACTGTCAGCAACAGACTCTGACAGGGTCAGCCACCATGCAGTCTCTCAGCCCTTGTGTTATCTTATTGCAGCACTGGCAAGCCATCCCGCACCTCCATCAGCGTAGCGATGCCTGCGGTACTTTACGTCAACAACCTCTGCACCAGATCATCTCTGCTGCAGAACGGTTCCTGCATAAGCTCCGCCTTCCAACAGACTGGACAAGGGCCTTGTATCCTTGTTGCTGCCAGGGCAAAGCCAGGCCTTGAGTTGCAACGCTCGTGAGCGTCAGCAGGCAACAGACGTTCTAGGGCTGGCTGCAGCACGCTGCGCAGGCGCAAGGGGAAGCCATTCTGCAGAAGGTCGTTGCAGATGACTTTGAGCTCTGACAAGACTGCTAGGTATGGGATTTTGCAGCAGATGGCAACAGCTACAATGCTGCCAGCAGAGGTGCCTGCAGGCATCAAAGCACAAGCGTCAAGTTGTCACAGTGTCAGGACAGCCACATGCAGTTGTGGGTCAGGGACTTGTACACTTGCGGTTAGTCGTGTTCACAAGTAACCTCGTGACCTAGTGCTTGGCCATGCTGCTGTGACATCAACAAATGCTCGTGTGTCACATATGGCTTCACTTGCAGGCTGTGACGAGCCTGTGGCCAGTTGAAATGTGTGATCAGTCTGCGCATTATTAGTTGTTTCTGCCAGCCACTTTTCGCTGCCCACTTATCAGCCGCACCTGTTACTGATGTATGCTTTTGCAGCACTCCAAGCTCCTGTAACATGTATGCTGCCCCCAACTGGTAAGCAGCACCAAAGCCTGCACCTGAGAAGCTGATACCCAAGCGTCCTGCTTGCAGGGCTGAGAGCACCTGGTGATGCACCTGATCAGGTGCGCCGTTGGCTGATGTTTCAGCTGGAAAAGCATCTCTACTCCGTAGCTTCATCGTTTCACAATCTATACTTGGCCAGTTTGATGCATTTTCGACATTGAAAGCCAGAAATCTGCAGGGCCGCTTGGAGTACAGGTGTTGGTTGTAGCCGTACTGCTGTCTCTCAGTACCACACTCAGTTGATCCAGAAACAGTTCGTTGCCAATGAACTGGGCATCCAACCAGTCAACGGGTTGGATTGATACTTGCCCTTACAGTGGCCGTGCGAAGAAGACAAGTGTTTCGCGCTCTGAAGCTTTGGGACCAGTTTGGACGTGAGTGCACCACTTCTGCTTTCGACACAACGTCCGAGCTGGCAGCACGTAGCTTGATCACACTATCACTTTGGCATTGCATGAATATGCGGTATGCGAGGGTATCTGCTGAACGTAGCTTCCTTGATGACGTACCAGGCTGTACACTTGCATCCTCATCAGCTTTCGCATCCCTGTGAAATGAAACAGGACCTATGAGCCGTGACTTCACCCCTGTCAGGAAGTTTATAGTGTAAATAGTTCTCGATGCTCAACAAAGCGCTTCTTACACCGGCGGCCCGGTCCCGGGCAGTACAGGCGTAGCCAGGTGAACCGGGATGGCAACAGACTTGTATACAGGCCTCTCAGAAGTCATCAAGGCAACACAAAACATACAGACTCGGCAATTGGACATGATCGACGATACACATGTTTTGCAGACGTAGAACCATCATTCCATCAGGAGTCTCCAGGCCGCATAGCTCAGGCTGGCCATCAGCCACTGGCTGTTGTCAGTGACAAACAGGAAAAAACTTTTTGTGTTTCCTCCTTGACTCAATACAAGCACATGCACTTCTCCGTGGCAAGTATGCTGATAACATAGAAGTACTATCTGACTGCAACAGAAAACATCATGCCGTGAGTGTACAGCAATGGTTTTGCCGCCAGTCATTGGTGGCCAGTCCAAGGCAAGCTCAACATGATCACAAACACGCTTCAGTATACTGCTATCCTATGGGTCCTACAGCTTGGATGTCAAGGGTCGCCGCTGAAAGTCCTGGAGTGCCTGATGCAGGTCCAGCACGTCACCAGGGCTCCGGGGTTCAAACAGTCGCCTCACAAGGTCAGCAGACACCTGAAACATCATCAGCAACAGCAACAGCAGCAGGGTTGAACTGCATCGCTAGTGCTGACCCACCCAACTGCAACCCACTGCAGCCAACAACCAGGACATAGCAGCTGCTATCAGCACACAGTGGCAGTGAAACAACACGATACTGTCTTGGAGTTTCCACAGCACTGCACAAGTTGCCTATATTCAAAGAGCAACTCACCGGACACTGCAGCGGCTGCGTCATACATAAACACCGCCGAGACACATGAAGAGTACAGACTCCAACCGGCATACTCAGATCATCCTGCGATCGTAAAGTTGTTGATCTGACTTGTGATCCCACCCACCTCATTGTGGCTGGCATGCTTCCACTGTGGCTTGTCATCCTTATCGATCAGTCGTGCTCTGACACCCTCAGCAAAGTCCGCATCGCCCGCCATGAAGTGACCACACAGTATGGCATCCACCTCCAGGCTGTCCACTGGGCTCATGCCTTGGGCCCGGCTGCGGTGGTAGTACTCTAGACTCACTGCAGCTGAGAGGGGAGAGCCCCTGAAACAAAACACCAGACAACAAAACACCAGAAGCTGCAGATAAGCTTTTCAGGGACATGGTGCAGGGTTTGTTCACTGTCAGCTGTCATGAGCCCGTCCAAGGATCGGTAAATGAAAGCATTAACAACGGCCGCAACTACTAGCTATCAGCTGTATGGATGCAACTTGTGGCAACAGACTTGTCTAGAAAGGGGATCCAAAGGAGTACTGCTTCACCTTTGCAGCTGTCGCAGGGCTTCCCTACAGAATTCTTGTTCAGTTCGTTCAGTCTGCAAGGCCTCCACCACTTCAGACACAGTCTTCTTGCCAAAGCAGCGAGCTATGACTGGCACCCTTTTGCTCAAGCTACTGCTGGTAGCTGTGCTCTGTCTTGCTGCTGCTGCTGCTGCTTGGGCCTCAATGTCTGTCAGAATGCTGTTCACATGTGAGAGGTCAGCTGCTGCTGGTCCTGCTTGCTGTAGTTGCTGTTTGATCAGAGGCAAGTGACTCGAGGGAATGTAGTGAGTAGCAAGACCAGCTTCCTTCACCTCGATACCTGTTCCGGGTTCAAGTAGTATAACACCTTAACATATATTACAACCGATGCTCAACCGAAAGCTTGCATCCCTGCTGTTGCCGCAATCATGGAGTCATCATGCAATACTGCACAAATTGATTGAGATGTTTCGAGGCGCTGCAGCTGCCAGAAGCAGTACATAACAGCATGACACTTCTCTAACCTGTCAATCTTGCCCCTGTCAGTGACAGGTAAGCCCCCAGCTCTGCAGGTAGTCGAGGCAGGTGTGCCATCATGCCAACATCAGGGAACAGACCGATGGCACACTCTGGCATGGCAAACATCGTCCTGACAACGAGACAGCAGCGGAGGCAGCAAGCGTACCAAGTGAAGGCAGCATCATATACTCCGGCATAGCTATGCAACTGCTGGGTTGACCAAATTGCAAAGGAATTTTGTTAACCAAGCATTGATAGTTTTGCACTCAACAGAAGACACTGCTGCCATGCAAGATGCAAAGCATACTTGTTGGGGTCTGGAGAAAGCAGTATTACCACATACCTCTCAGTTGCTACTCGGAAGTGTCCGTGCATCGATACACCAGCACCTCCGCCCATTGTGATCCCATCCAGCAGACTGATATGAGGGATGCTGAGCTGGCTGATGACTGCGTCTGTCAGGTACTCTTGTTTGAAGAAGGCCATTGCTGCATCATACTTGCCTGCCATGACCAGCTGAGCAACGTGCTTCACGTCTCCACCGGCACAGAACGCCTAGAGATCGAACACAAGTCACAGCTGCCAAGATGGGTTCAAGCTTCCTGCTGTTTGTCGAGATCATGCAGACTAGCTTGCAGTGAGAGGGGCCTGCAGAGGTCCCGCGGGGTTCACATGAGATGGAAACCCCATTGCATGATGAAGAGCAGTATTCAAACAACTCTTCAACTGTATACTGGTATGTGCAAAGCAGCAACTGCATCAACATGTTTCAAAGTCATACCTTGCCACCAGCGCCTGTCAGCAGTATTGCCCTCACTCCACTGCCAGGTGCAGTCCAGGCCTTGTAGGTATCATACATAAGATGCATCTGCATGATCATACCAATAACCCGTCATCACATTCCAAAGTTCGGGAATGTGCTTGTTTTCGTGCTGTACTGTGTGCCAACAGCAGCATACTGTGATCACTGCACCCGTACTGCAGAATGCTCTCATGATCATGCTGATTGGTTGGAACGCAGACACAACAGTCACGGTGCTAATGGCTCATGCCAGCTGGCTTACCATCTCCAGGTTCAAAGAGTTCAAGGCGCGAGGCCTGCGCACAGAACATTGAGGGTTGTCAACGTTGCTGTCCCACTTGCTGGTCAGCCGAGGTGCAATGCATATAGGCCTGCAGAGAACAAACAGGCACCCTACGAACTGCAGTACCTGTTCAATACTATCTCTCCAATGCCATCTTGGACCTTTGACAGCACCTGCGAGGACAATAATGGAGGGGTCAGTGTCCAGCGATGGGCTACTCTCGTACGCAGACGTGGCAACCCTTCAACGCGCGCGCGCCCTCTGCACCTAGTGTCACAAGTACTAGCAATTGCAAAGCGTTCTAGAGGCAAGGGACATGCGAATGACAGTAGCTGAGAGTTCCGAAGGAACGGACTCATCCCCGCGCACCAGTGGTTCTGCCATCGCGCTACTCTGAGCACTTGTGAGGCTCCGCAACAGTGCAACAGTCCGGCTAGCCTGCTTACGTGCCGCTGCAGCAACGGATCGTGCAATCATGGCCCCATGTGGCAGATGCTTACGAGATGAGTACCAGTTACCAGTTATGCTGTGTCACTCTGCCTAATGGCGCTGTTTCTATGTGCTGTAGGATTGTGAAGTTACGTAATAGTGCCAAGCTTTGCCAGAGACGTGTGTACCACTTCTTCGCCTGGCCATCTGCTCGCGCCCTATCACCTGCTGAATGCAAATTTCTGTCCGTTCGGTCTCTTGCAAGCTTTGTGCAAGCGTGGCAGCATGCAGGGATCACAAGGCATAACATGCACGCATGTACAACGGGCGTGCATGGCTGCTTAGCAAGGCTGCCCCATCCAATGTTGTGCTGTTGCCGCAGCAGCAATGCAGTACCGCTGTACTGCAGAGTGCAGGCTAGCCCAGCAAGTGCCCCCATCACAATCACGGCAGCTGA
>JARWLF010001013.1:0-11775 GCA_029853055.1 Scenedesmus sp. KT-U | reverse complement strand
CAGGCTGCTTGTCCAGTGCTTTGCCCAACTGCTTGCAGTAGTAGAGTAAGCCATATCTACGTTGCTGATTGCCGGCTGGCTGTAGCGCTTCACAATGGACATGAATGCTTTGTGATACAGTTGCTGTAGTGTGCTGTAGCTACTCATGATGCCCTGCAGCTGCTTGTTGCCCCTACTGATCTCATTAGCCAAGGGTCATGTGGTCATGAGCTTTGCATGCTCTGCCTCTGCTGCCGCTTAAGCATGCTCAAGATCATGAGCTGAAAGGCTCTGCTTGGCAGGTATGGTGTAGGTGTACTCCCTGCTGGGGACGGCTGTTTCCACCACATTCTGCTGTACTGCCTTTACCTTGAGCCTTGTGGATGATGTAGAGGCTCGAGACTCGCAAAGGCTCCCAACACTGATGCTAGTGTCGTAAGAAATTGTCCTAGGTGCGGTGGCGCATCCTCTTGAGGTGCTTCTGGGCCGTGCATGACCAGGTTTATGCACTAGTGCTGGTGTTGTTGGGGTGTGAGGAGTGTGCAGGCGAGTGTGTGCAGCTGTGCCGTGTAACATTACCGTTTTCGACGGTATATTTCAAGCTTTTTTGACTGTCTGC
Organism: Scenedesmus sp. KT-U; assembly: GCA_029853055.1. Classification (NCBI taxonomy): domain Eukaryota; kingdom Viridiplantae; phylum Chlorophyta; class Chlorophyceae; order Sphaeropleales; family Scenedesmaceae; genus Scenedesmus; species Scenedesmus sp. KT-U. Next base: position 11,177 of record JARWLF010001013.1, on the reverse strand, counting down.
TGTGCGGATCTAGCAACGCATCACTCACTAACCCACGGCAGGTGTGTGTGCAATGATACAATGAACACAGCTACAGTACAGTCGTAGGTACCTTGCTTCATACCGCATTGGCATTTGTCTTTACGCTGATGTCTTGGAGGTGTATCTTGTAGGCGGTATCGGAGACAGGCCAGCGCGGTAAACTGAACTGTACAGGCACGTGCCCAGAGGTTTCACAACTCCCGCAGTGCAATTGTACCCGCTATTGAGGGTTTGATTTGACCATTAGCTAGTAGCAGCTTGAACGCACTCGGAACAGTACCTGGCACATGAGTTGCTCCCAGTGCTTCGCTCGATTCACTCCCCCTTGATAGATAGCAGGTGCGGGTTCAGGACCTGCAGCTCTGTACGACAACTAAGCTTGGTGGGTACTTGATTGTTTGCAGGTCTGTCTGATGCTGCAAGCTATAGCTCTTCGTGTCATCAAAGATCTCAGTTTTAGGCTGGGCAGAGAGCATACCCACTCTCACAAAAAAAAACCTAGTTCTAGTCAGGTGGACTACTGAAGCTGTATGTTTACTCATAGTAAAGGTCACAAAGCGTGGTTTTGAGGGCATCGGGCCCAGAATGTTCCGAGCATGTGCTGCTGCCGTCATCAAGTGCCACCATGGCAGTTGCCACCTGTGTCACCGTGACCGCTGGCAGCTTGTGTTTCACATGTGCAGTCTCACTGAACACATTCAAGCAACCCACACAGCTCTGGGTACGTAGATTCCACTAAGTCTGACGGCTGGAGAGGCTGCAGAGCAAGCTCGGGCACAGCAGAAGCAGAGTTGAGTTCAGCAGCATGCAGGCGCCTGCTATGATCAGCACCACCGAGCGCTGATCTGGCGTGCTGTGGCTGACAGAAGTCCACACATCAATCGCGACTGGCCAGCAGGCGGGAATCAGCAGATCTATCATCTCATCTATGGTGTGCTACTTCTGAAGCAGTATAGGTCAGCCGGGCACGATCATCAGCAGGAGGTGCAGCATCTGCACAAATTCCAGCTGTTGTTGGAAGGGCAGCCCTGCAGAAGCACTGAGACTGAATACAAGAGCCTTCGTATTGCCTCAAAGGTGTTCTGAAGATGGGTGAAAGTGATAGGGCACTGCCAGCTGACATGCGGGATTGCTGCGCAGTATTCTGTGACATATTGTCCAATACACCTCCAGAGATTGCACAGTCACCGATATCAACGCTGATGCCCTGCTGATTACACGGAGGTTCCAGACATACTCAGTTCGAGAAACCTTGGACTGGATCCGGAGCTCCAGCGGGCAGGTAGGTTGGTATCGCTGCAGCTGCAGTCTGGTTACCCGTGCTTTGGCAGCTTTGATCAGCAGGAACATGACTATCATCTTGTTCTCCCTAATTTTCTGTGTTGTTGGGCATCGTTCAGCGGTCTATTCAGGCTGCGCTGAGCATGCATTCCTGTTGCCCTGAGGCGGACGACATGTGAAGTTGTCTGGGCGGTGTCTTTAATTGCCCAATTAACAACTATCATTAGTACTATCTGCACTCAGTAGCACGTCGCAGAACCAACACAAGAATGCTGCACCTGCACGTTACCGGTGCTGTCACCAGCCTCGCAGGCACCACAACCGCTGTGACAGCGAATGTCCGCACACCATGGATCCAACGGCAACGACGTGGTCGGCGCGTTTCTTCGCGGGTTGTATCCGTACAAGGTTCCGAGGCCTGCTTCCGCCTTTGCTTCAGTACACTATCAGTAAATGAGTGTAGGCCTGCAGTTGGCAGCAGAGGGGGCAGCACCCTGCGGCTTAGACCTGCTGCTTTGGCAAGAATGCAGCTGCAGGCGATCCCGCCAAGAGATAGCAGTGCAACCACAGCTGAAGCAGATTATACCTACACTATTCCTCTCAGTGGCAGCTTACCAGCTGATGCAGTTGCGCAGGCTCAAGCAGCAGCAGAAGCAGAACATCAGAAGCTCATGACCACGGGGCCTTTGGCTAAAGAAATGGCCAGAGGCAACAAGCAGCTGCAGGGCATCATGGGCAACTACGGCACACTGCAGAGGCTGTATCACAAAGCAGTTCTGCCCATCGTCCAGCAGCATGGGCAGTTGGCAACCAGCAACGTGGATCTGGCGTATTCCATATACTGTGACCTGCTAGGCAGGTACCCAGGCAAACGTCCTGGTGACACCATCAGCAGCGCAGAGCTGAAGGCGGTGTCATTGCTGGTCAAGTCGTCAACTGCATGCCAGGACCAGCACATGACACAGTTTGCTGACTACCTTTGCCAGCTAGGAGGAGTGAACCAGGCTACGGACATATTTGTCATCCCGCACATTGTCCAGCTGCTGCTAGCTGGGTTTCTCAATGATGATGATGTCACCAGTGAATTCTCGGATATGCTTACAAAGTCACTGTTGGCTGAAGACAATATTGCTAGAGGTTTCGCGCAGAACTTGGCTTCAGCGTCTTTGAGAAGTACCTTACGTTTTGCAAACAGTCAAGTTGAGCCTCAGCTGTTACAAGCACTGCTGGCAATGTGTCAGCCAGCTTCCCTGCCACCGGATGTCAGCATTGCTTTCAACAGTTTGCAATGTGCCGTGTCTCCAAGGTACGAGCAACTGTAGCTTTTGGATGTTACTCATCAAATGAAGACAGGCAGTGCTATCAGCGTGTATATATTACGCTGATAACCAGAAGGTAAGCCCTCGATTACTAGTGCACTGCCTTAATCTGCCTTTCTAGACTAAATCATTACCGTGTTGATCGTTCACATGCTTCTGCCATTGCAGTCTGAGGAGCATGATGCAGCTCAATTGTGTTATCGATGGCGGGCTGTGCCTGTTGTCGCCAACAGATCAGCAAGAGGTGCTGCAATCAAGCTCAGACCTATACGATCTGCTTGCCAGCACACATGGCAATGTGTACATGACGGTCTCCGCTCGACATACGGCTGGCACAGTGATGCAGTGGATAATAACTTCAGTTCTGACCACCTACTGGGCTACTGTCATGCGCAAGACAGCCTTTGAACAGCTGTCTGGTAGCAGGCCTGTACAAGACTGGAAGCCTGTGCAAGAGGTGCGTTGAGCATGACCAATCACCATACCAAGCAGACTCTGCTATTCGGCTTAGCTGTCGCAAACTAGCTACATTGTGTATCAGAGAGCCCTCATGTTGCTGGTGTTTGGGGCACCACCATTGGCCACAGTCAAAGGGATTCGACTGGTTCGAATGTAGTGCTGATATTTTCCTGATGCTGATCATGACGATTGTTGCAACAATGCTCTGCCAGACGGCGTTGCATGCTTATCATGCCAACAACACAGTTGATCATGATGCAAGTTCAGGGTGCAAGTTCAGGGTACAAGGTTTGCCAAACAACAACTCTGCCAACGTGTTGTGACAATTTTGTATGCGACACTTGGTCACTGAGTCAGACTCAAAAGGTGTCATGCAAACGTTGCGAGGCCTCAACTGTCAGGAACCGCATTGCTTCCTGCATACCAACGTCTCCCCTGGAGATGACAAGAAGTACGTGCTTTGTGCCGTTTCTCCGCTGACAGGCACTGGACGTTTCCTGTATCTTCATGAGTCCGGCAGCTGATGCTTGGCTGACTGCCCAGAAGAAGCTTGCATCGCTTGCTACTGGAGCTTCGCTGCCTGTTGACCGGCTTGCGGACGAGCTCAACAGCATGTCACCTGCTATGGGTCCTGGAGGCTTTTGGGCTGTCACCGCATGTGTTGTGTAAGTTGAGTTCGACAGGAGTGTATACATATGCTCTGAGCAATTACCAGTGGTGCAGGCAGGTACTCATTGGTCTGTATACACAAGTCCCAATTTTGATGCTCATTGACCTTGCATGGGAGTCATTGACCTTGCATGGGAGTCACACTGGGACTCACTTGTGTCGATTTCTGACCAAACCCTTGGCTGGAGTATGTTGTTACAGAAAATCAGCCGGAAAGCACTTCTCAAGTGGATGTCTTACTTGGACTGTTGCCTTCTTGGCTGCTTCATGTGTATGATGCAGGAGCCTTGACATGCTGCGTGCTTCTTCGTCTCTCAGAACTGCTGGGGAGGCGAAGGATCGGCAGCTGAAGCTCTGGTTTCAGAAGCAGACCAATATGGTTGCAAGTTATGCCTGCAAGAACTTCCTGTCCATGCTGATGACTGGAATGCTCAAGGTAGAATTGACAATCATGAGAAGTGGTCAGAGGTTGTCTTTTGTTGCTGTTTGTTTCAATTGAAGCAACCTGCATCTGGGACCCTGAACGGCTCTGTCAACTTCACTCATGGATATGAATCAGAAGTAATATCGGAATGACAGTGTTGTGTATTCTCTGCGTGTCGCATCACAGGTTATAGACTCCCAGTACAGTTGTTGGAGTTCTCTGTGGTACTGGATGAGTCTGGTCACTTTGTCACTTCAACAAACAGGAGGGAAACAGGGACCACAAGCAGTAACAGTGGCAGAACAGCTGATGAAGGAGAAACATAGTGTGTTTGTAGCAAGGTGATCCATGCATTGATCAGTGTGTAGTCTACCCTTTGTTCAGCCTATGTTGCCGTTCTCGCTGGCAGTCATCGGCGGTTCCTGATGCAACATATTGATAGTAGAACTGATGTTGATATGCAAGCTCAATTGACACACATATCCAGGAAAGTGATGTTGCCAGTGATTCAAAGCCAGGTTGGGTTGACGAGCACTGTTGTTGCCGGCGTACTGCAAAGTGCTCAGTGGTTTTGCATCTATGGCATGGTCAACATAATCAACACTCTTCCTCAGTCATGGCATTGTGTCCTGTCACATGCAGGTTGTGCCTCCAGGTATGTAATGCACAGCTGCACAGCCCATCCGTGATGAGCAACCCTGGCCTCGTGTCAGCAGGCCAGCTGCTCAATGATCCAGCTCTGGACAGCCTCATCATTGCTCGAGGTGATCCATCCAAGGTGGCTACACTCAACACATTCAGGAACACTCCGCCTTCGGCTGGGCCAGCAAGCTTGTCAGCTACATACCAGCAAGCGGCTGACTTGTTGAACTCGGAAGATGCAAGCAAGGGCTGCAAATCACGCTGGCAGAAGTGCTTGGATAGGTTGCTGCTGTGTAGTTCAATGACAAGCCAAACTGTGTCGTCCAGTGAGCTGCTAAGGGCCTTCGCTGACTTACCCAACACTGATGCTGGGGTTGAGTCTAGTTCTGCCAGACGTGCACTTAGCGGTGCCTTCAGTGCATGGTTGGAGTATGCTGCTGCCATAGACGTCAACTCCCCTGCACACAAGGTAGCTTTACACCATGTATGGTTTCCTGCTGGTGTTGCTATCAACCACATCTACACTCACAGCAGCAGTAGGGATGTAGCTGAGTTTTTGTTGGGACCAGGAGCAGTGGAGGAACAGTATGTCAGGTGGGCAGTTCCTAAGCTTGCTTGCAGTGAGCATTGCATGCATCTTAGATGCTCAGAAGGAACAGCATCATCTGCAGACGTCAATCTGCAACCGCCTGGTGACCATGGTCTGGCCAGAATGCTGTCAGCAGTGTTCGGCTGATACAGACTCTGTATCACCAGTGTTTGCTTGCATTGGCAGCCTACAAGGGCTAGTACAATCAACTGGGCACTGCAATGTAACTGATCATCAGTGAGATATGTAGTGACATGATGACGACCTTGATGCAGGCCCCTTGGGAGCTATCTGCACAGGAAAGCAGTACTTGCCAACTCCTTGATCGAGCATGTTGGAAGCGTCAAGGGCATTATCTTTGGCAGAGCAGCAGCTACACTCCTCCTCAGCGGCATCCCCTCATACGCCCCAGTCACTAAACAGATGATTGACTGCATCATTTGGTTGACAGCTGCCGCCCTTAGCAGACTCGACAGCACAGACAGAGAACTATTGTTTCCAGCAGCCAGTATGGTGCTCAGAACAGCGTACCGCATATACATCCTTGAGGCACCACGACCGAGGAATATGCACCTTGTTCTGGCCGCACTGGACGCCTGTTTGTGAGTCTTGCTGTGCAGCAGGGTTTTACCATGCAGTGCTGTGTGTCATGCAGAACCATGCATGATGTTGACTGCACAGGCTGTGCTTACCATCTTGCTGATCAATGATCAGTGATCGTCCTGCACATCCGTCCCTGTGCTGCTTGTCAAATGACATCCTCTTCCAATGTAAGCGTCACATGCTGTCGCTAATGTGTCAAACAACTTGCAGAGTGTCGAACAAGGAGCAACAGCGGGTCATTGCTGGGGAGATCTTATGGAGAGTGGTGTGCGGGTCTTCCCCTTTCTATCAGCTAGACGCCCCACTCCAGGCCCTTATGCAAGTGACAGTCACAAGGTGGATCAAGAGTGCTGTCAAAGCCCCATGGATCAACACCATGCAGCTAACTGTTATTGGCAAGGTGCCGTTGTTGCATGCTGAGGTTTACGCAGAGCTATTGGGCTGGGCATTGATGACAGGTAGGCTCTGATGATCCAATGCCACTTGCCCGTTTCTATGGTGTGGTTAATCTGCTCTTCTTCCAATTTACCGTTGACCAAAGCAGTCTCTACTGGACCTTGTATCCATTATGCTTTTGTCAGTTTGCTGGGGCTATACTGTACTAGAGATCAGCTGAGAAGACCAGGCTGTTGCAGCACTACAGATCAACAGCTGTGCATGTTGTCCATGTGCATTATACCGGCACACTGACCTTGGTTGTGCTCGATTGCATGCCAACCCTGCTTGCCTGTCAATAACACAGGTGACAATGCAACACTGCAGAAGATTTGGTCTGCTGCTGTTTCTGCCTCCACCAACCCTCAGCTGTCAGTCACTCCTGCTTTTGGTGGCCGACGGCCTGGTGAGAGGTGGCTGGTGGGACAGCTGGTTAAGCTGCTTGACCAGTTATATCAGCCTCATACAGTATTACTGCAGCCAGTGATGGAAGCAGTGCAGCGGTTGTTACAGGACCCAGAAGCAGCCAATGCTGCTGCACCTCCTGGGTGGCTGCTGTTGGATGGTGTATGCAGTGTGCTGGCAAGCTACAGAGCAGCAGACCCAGGCTACTGCAACACAATGCTGCAGAAAGTTGTGGACATACTGCTTAGCCATCAGCAGATAGATAAGCCAACTAGATTGCCTGCGGCGCTTCAAGCTGCTGCAGCTGCCGGTGCTGCTGGTGGCGACCTCAATTTCTATCAACTGGCAGTACAAAAGTCACAGGCACTGAAGCTGACAGCAGATGATGTTTATGAGATCAGATCTGCTGCTATTGCTGAAGCCGCAACCCAGGCAGCCCAAGATGACGACAGCTGTCAGGTGTTTCTACAGCTGTGGTCTGATGCTGTTGATGCAGTACCAGCAGTTGCTGCAGCAGATGTGGGGGAGACATCAATGCGGGTGCTCTCGCCATGGGCAGCTGCTGCTGTCGTTTCACTGATATTGGCACATGCTGATGTGGCCAGCCAGTTGCTGACAGCCCAAATACCTCTGTTGAAGTTGCTGGACTTGGTGAAAGCAGCGATACGTGCGAAGACTGGGGATGGACTGGTGATGCTGCTGAAGCATGCCAGGCAGCACAACATGCTGCAGCAGCTAGTCAACAGGGTTTCTCACAGTGACTTGGATGATTTGATGATGGTTATCACCAGCAGCAGCAGGAATCCAACAGCAGCTGAGTATAGCTGGGAGGTGTATCTGGTTCTACAGCAGTCAGGAGCCTGGTTGACAGCAGCAACACCAATTGGTACCCTCGATGCATTGCTGCAGCAGCAGGGCAATGCAGGTCTCACAGACAGAGTACTACAGCTGTGGACAGACAATGCACAAATCAACGTCACCAAGTTGTCATCAGGTGCCCAATCAACAGTGTTGTCAGCTCTAGTACAGTCTGATCAGCAGCAAGAAGCAGTAGACCTCATCAAGCAGATGCCTCAGCAACTAGGACAACTGGTGACGCTGTGGCAGCAACAGGCGGGCAGATATGTTACTGCTGATGTGCTGCTGCAGGCCTTGCAGCTAGCAATCAGTCAGGCTGATGCAGCCGCTGCAGAGAGTATACTGCATCTTGTGCGGTTGGAAGCTGCAGCGGTGAACATGCTGAAGGCAGATTCATTAACAGCAGTGCATTTGGTGCAGCTGCTGTCATCACATGGCAGACTGAGTGCAGCCAAGGCGTTATTGATTAATTATGTCTTGCTCCAGGATCAGTCAGTCGCATCAGCAGCAACTGCAGTCGTTGCATACATAACAGGAATAGCTCCGCATGTCCCACAGCAGCCGCAACACCAGCTGATCATGCATCTGCACGGATTGCAGCAGGATAGACTGCAAGGAGTGTTGTCAGCAGCTTTGGATAAACTATTACATGAGTCTAACAGCATGCCAGCTGCTGTCGCAATCGTGCTGTGGTTGCTTACCAGCAGCAGCGGCCAGAACAGCCAGCAGCTGCCATCATTGCTGACATCATCTCAGTTTGAACAGTTGTGCATCCTGGTCAGTAGACAGAGTGACCAAAGAAGCATCAGCAGCTCTTCAAGCACAACACTAACCACGCTCCCAGGTGCTGCTGATCTGGCTCAGCAATGCATTAAGAGCAATGCAGACATCTCCCCTACTGCTGCTGTCACTCTGATCAACAGTATAGCGGCTGATGATGCCAACTTGCAACCAGCAAGAGCAGCTGAGATTCTTGAAGTAATGCATACCGGACTGGATGACGCAGTAGCAGTTCTGGCAGACGGAGGTTCTGTGGTTCAAAGCATAGAACATGTCCCTCGTAAAAGCTGGACGATCGCTCAGCTCTGCTATCAGCAGCTACCAGGTGACAGCAGCAGCACAACAGATATGCAAACATATTCCACCACCATGTCCCCTTCTCTGAGTTGGATATCTCAGCTGACTCCTGAAGCAGCAGCAGCAGCTTTGTTTGCAGCCTGGTACTGGGCACAAGCATCTGCAGGAGAGTCTACCATACACCCATACACCAGCCTGACTATCAGGCCTCCTGTCGCAGCCGCTGCAGTCAACTTGTTGTGCCTTGAGCTCTACCAGGCTGCTCGCTCACATAGTAGACCCAAGCTGAACAGCCTGCTGCTGGATCTTGGGCTGATAGCGGCAGCAGCAGCACAGCAATGGGAACAAGGTGAGGGGAGGTACAGAAGTATGCTTGCAGTGACTCAGCACAGATTCTAGGCATATCTGGTGTTGAGATGATGTATTTGTGCTGGACAACCTGTGTGAATGTTGAAGGTGGTTGTATCCGATACAACCGATTCGGTATCTGTGCATCACATAACATGTTGGTAGACACTGCTACATAATGTGGCATTTGTTGTGTACTACTTGTGTACTACTTGTGTTCAACGGTTGAACATGCTGGTGTCTCTTGTTTGCAGGTGCTGCCATCATCAGCACAGCTGAGCGTGCTGCCAAGTTGGCAGCAGTACACAGTGATAGCAGCACCAGCAGGGGCAGCAAATCCTCCTTTTCTTCCCCTCATTGGATCCCCCTTCTACCAGCAGCACTGACAGCACTACCTGCTGTGATGGTGCACACACAAGGAGTGGCTAAGACTGCCGAACTGCTGCTCGAAGTGTATGAGCAGCAGCAGACACAACAGCAGGAGCAGCCGCAGCAGTCACATAAACGCAAAGGGAGAGTTTCAGAAATCAGCCCAACTGTGACAGCAGTGAGACCAACTGTTGCTTCAGTTGACAGTCACAGCCTGTTGTCTCCTGCTTGTATAAGCAGCTTCTTCTCAGCTTCTGTGAATGTTGCCATGGCTGCTGCTGCTAGTGGTGATGATGATGCAGCACAAATGGCGGCAGCTGCTGCTGTCAAGGTGGCTCATGCGTTATATGGGCAGCAGCTAGTCACAGCACAGTTGGCAGCAGCCAACGGTGATGGTGTTTTCATGAGCAACAGCAGATTCACAAGCAGCAGCAATGACACCAGCATATACTCATCACTACAGCTGCTGTATGGTCTCAATTGTCAGCTCCAACAGGTTGCTGACATTACCATGACAGCAGTACACGGGCAGCTGAGACCACTTGATGTTGGCAGCAGCAGCAGCAGCAACAGTGCTGACAGTGTCACGTCAGCTGGTGATGCATTACAGCAGGTCCTAGCTGGTTCTGCTGCTGCCCTGTTGTCTGCTGGTGCTGCTGCTGTTGTGTTTGATCTGCTGGATGGATTGACAGCTGCAGGAGTCAATCAAGTGACTCACAAGCAGCTGGTAGAGAAACTCATACAAGCAGCGGAAGTAGTTGATGAAGAGGAAGTGCAGCAGGTGGGTGGCACGGTGAAACTCAGTACGCACTACACCAGAAAGTCAATGGCGCCATGCTGCTAGTGCCGATCACAGCATGCAAAGTGTCGTTGCAACAGCCAGAGTACACTGCTGACTGTTACTGCCAACTCCAGTAGCTTTGGCAATCAGAAGGTTGTCGTTGCACGCTTGCAAAGAAGGCAGTGACTTTTCTTGGGGCTGCTGTATTGTTTGTCTGCAGGCCCTGTCATGTCGTCTGTCTGGTGGTTCAGAAGCAGCTGAGTTGCTCATGTTGTGTAGCAATCCTGATGAGGTGGCACAAGAAGTCGGTGGTGGTGGAGATGATGGTGATGGTGATGCTTTTAACGACAAGGACAATGGTAGCACTAACAGTCTAAAACAGGTGTACTTACGGTTGGTGGCTAGAAAGGGTTTAGAGCCTTCGGCATTGACTCAACAGCTACAACAACGACTGAAGCAGGCAGGGCAGTAGTTGAGTGTGGGGGACTCGAAAACGAGTTGCTGTGTCAGGCTGCTGTATCAGACTAAAGTTTTGTAAGATATTTGACCTGAACACGAGGAGCCCTGCAGAAAATGAGCGCAGCCTGAGGTAATACGCTTGATTGACTCTGATGAACAGATTATAAATAGCACCTGGTGGCGCCACCATGCTGAGCAACATCAGGCTTTGAGATTCAGCCAGATTACACTCTCCGCCGGCAGGAACTTCGCGCAGAAAAGCAGAGAGCAGCGCAGCATAGCATCTCTCGCTTTGTGACATCTTGACACCGATGTTTGCAATGATGACGATGATGATGAGTTTGTTACACGGGAGGTGGTCTCCTGACTGAGCCAGTACTGCTGGTCCAGATATTGCTCTCATTCCAGTCAACTGAGTTCAACTCAGCGACCTACAAC
>JARWLF010001012.1:0-11775 GCA_029853055.1 Scenedesmus sp. KT-U | reverse complement strand
GGAGCCCCAGATATCACAGCAGAGCCGTCTGTATACCTCAATCAATCACTTGATGACGTGTACAAGCAGCTTCGGGACAGTACAGACAACTTGCATGCTGCTGTGGGGGCATGTGAGCAGTCCAGCAGGGCAGAAGGTGAGCCATCATTCGTCCTGACATTATCATACATGCCGCATATGCTGCAAGAGTGCCTGAGGTCCCAGCATTTTGCAGCAAGCATGCTGAACATGAATGCCACAACAGCAGTCTGCTTGTCTATGTGTGTAACTGGTGCTCATACGGGCATGCGGACTATGTAGCTGCAGGACAACAGTAGCTGTTGTCACCCTGCAGGAGCACCAGGTGTCGACCCACAAACAGAAGCTTGTCCTGCAGGAGAAGTTCCAGCAGCTACTGTGCAGCCAGAAGTCACAGCATGCCCACCAGCACCTTCCTGCCGCCACGACCCAGCTGCAGCTGCCCATCAGCCGGATGCATCATCACCGTCCCCTGCACCCTCTACCACTCTGAGTATCGCTCCTACAGGGGTTCAAGAAGACCTAGCTGCTGATGCAAGTTATCGCTCCTCTCAGCCAATACAGAACTCTCCTGCAGCAAACCCGGTTGCTGATATCAGCAAGCAGCTGCTGGTGCAGCCCCTGTCGGCTGCAGCAGCCAATGTTTGTCAGGTCTTGAAAGCAGAAGAAGCTACTGAACCTACAGATGAACATCTTGTGACCGACCACAGTGTTGAGGTGCAGGACTTGCAGGACAAGTTGCAGCAACTGACACAGGAGCACAAGGTAAGAAACCTTAGAAGCTGGATGAATGCCACCTCAGACCCTCAGAGCATCACTTTTATTTTGGTGCAGTTGTGTATCCTCTGATCCAGCGAAGGTTGCTCAGATGTAGCGTTGGGTCGAATAGCAGACATTCAAACCATTTTGACTGCTGTGTAGGAGTATGTTTGCAAGACAACAGCAGAGCTTGCAGCGGCATACTCAGCTGCGAAGGCCTCCGAATCAGCAGCTGCAGCACAAGCCAATGAGTCTCAACAGATGATTTCTGCACTGCAACAACAGTTAGCAGCAGCACATGCAGATGCCGCAGCAGCAAGGTCAGAAGGAATCCAAGCCAAGCAGCAAGCCAAGAGGTTGCTGATGGAGAAAGAGGATGTTGCTGCTGAGCAGATAGAGCAGCTACAGCAGCTGCAGAAGCAGTTGCAGCGAGTTACGAACCAGATGGTACAGAACAGTGATACACATCAACAGGTGAGGCTGGGACTTGGCTGCTGATATCACAGCATACACCAAGTTGACATATCTCAAAACAGACATGGATTGTGTAGTATAGCAATGTCAACCAGCAGCCATGTTGAAGGTCTTGCGCATCAATCTCATGCTGCATGGCTCAAACCAGCGTCTGCACATGTCTTCTTGATGCAGACTGAGTTGCAGCTGCAGCAGCAACTGCAGGAAGCCAGGCAGCAGATCTTGGACAGCAGGCGTGAGCTGGAGTTACTGCGCAGCAATTCAGCAGTCAAAGAAAGCCAACTGTCGGCGCAGCTGCAGGCTATGAAGAACGAACTAGCAGGCATGCAGCAGCGGCATACTGCACAACAAGAGGAAGCAGAGCAGCTTCAGCAGGTAAGCAGTGCCTCATGTGTGCACATTGCAGGTAGCAGGTTGTTGATAGTGCATGTACTTCTCTTACCAAACCAACAGCGAAAAAATATAGAGCTCCAGCAGCCCCGCAGGAATCCTTGAGTATCGTATGTTGGGTGTTCTCCCTTTGCCCAGCCAACCTTGGAGTTTGGTTGCCATGCTGCAGGTGTGCCAGCAGCTTCAAGCAGCTAAGAAAGCAGCAGAGACAGCTGGGGACAAAGCTCTGCAGCTAGCAGCAGAGCGTGCTCAATTGTTTGAGGCACTGATGCTGGAGGTCCAGAGGGGTCCTGCAAATCCCCAGCGCTGTGGCAGTGCTGCAACAATCAGCAAGCCTACCCAGCGAGCAACATATGCACCAGCAGTACCATCAGGGACTGCCAATCGAGCAAACCAGGGGCAGCAGGAACAATATTACAGGATGCATGCCGTCATTGAGAGTAGCGACAGCGGCAGTATAAGGCCAGCATCAGCATCATCCAAAACATCACCAACTGCAGATGCTGCTGCTGAAATGCCGGATGCCAGCAGATCAATGCAACAACAAAGGCAACGAAGGCAGTTGCAGAAGGGCATTGCTGCTGATCACAGAGCTTTGGCTGACTTGGCCACAGCACAGCGCAGAGCAAGAGCAGCAGCACAACTACAAGAAAGTAGCATGGTGAGCATGGCACATTCAGGTAGAACGCAACAATCCTACCAATTGTGCAGCCTGGTGGTCTGTTTGCTGCATTTGCTTGAGCTTGTATGTGACCGACACTTGCAGCTACTTGAACATATAAGCATGGACTTGCCTCACAGTCTGTTATCCCTCATGACAGGAGACATGCAGCTTGTGCCAAGCCTGCCCTATGAAAGTTGTCATGTCAGTTCTGTACGGTTCTAGAGATGTATGATGCACTGTATGCAGGTACAGCAGATGCTGGCTTCTGCACCTGAGGTTCTGCGGATACTAGGCCTTGCCTTCAGAGCCTATGTGCTGCTTACACCAGCACACACAGACAGCAGCAGCAACAACAGCAGCACGGCCCCTTGGCTTCAGCAGCTAACTTGCAGTTACCACCTGTACCTGGACAACACCACTCTAGCACATGGGCACAATCAGGCAGACTTGTCAGCCAATAGCTTAGGGCTATCTGCTGCAATCCTGCGTGCATCAGGTGCACTGCTTCTGGCGTTGCCTAATGAATCAGCTGTGCAGGGTATTGTGGTTGACAACTCAGACAGCAAAGGATGGAACAGTGGAAGCAGTCTGCATGTAGGCAGTGCAGGTTTAGGTCTACTGCAAGAAGCTGTGAGGCTTGGAGTACCTGTGATGTTTGTGGGGAAGAAGGATCCCATACAGCAGAAGAAGCTGCTGGAGGCTGCAGGCTCAGCTGGATGGTCGCAGCAGGTCTGCATATGGACAATGGTCCATTTGTCAAATGAAGATGATACAAAGTGTGTCCCATTGAGGCATGCAGTGTGTGCAAGCCCAATTTGCTCAGCAACCGATTGGTTGGCACGTAAGTGGACTGCAGCTTCAACAGGATGACTACCTGCCCATGACACTGCTTGCAGGAACAACACTCCCTGGTCAGGCATCTTGACAGCCACTTTGTCAGCTGCCCAGACATAGCAGCTGAACCAACAGCAACTCTTGAGCAGTTGCAGCAGATCCTGGGCTTTACTGACCTGCAGCTGTCTCTCCTCCCCCAGACAGCTCTGAGGAAAGTCAAAACAGCAACAGCAAGTCAGGGAGGAATAGCAAATCTACAGTGCCTTAACTGTACAGCATTGACACATATCACCCTTGACCTTGCAGCCATGGCGGTGGCAGCAACAAAGGAGCTACAGCAGCAGAAGCAGCAGGCCAACTTTGGGTCAAATGCCCAGCGGATTGCTGACGTTGCTATGGAACAGGTTCTTGGGATTGTTTGCAAGTTGGCGGCTGACAACAGCACTCTGCGGGTGTTGAAGCTGGAGAATGTCAGTTTAGCAGGGGCAGAAGCTGTGGCTGCTGCAGTCCTACGAGGCAGGGGCATGCAGACTGGTGGGGAGAGCAGCAACAAACCATTGCAGCGCACTGTGTCAGTAGCTTCTAGCCGCCAGCTGAGCCTTATAGGCATCAATGGTTTGTTGGTACCTGTTTCAGCGGTGCCAGTGAGTATGCACCATGACGGCATGCTGTGTCCAATCGCTAACTGCGAACATACTGAGGGTGGCATGCAACAAGCACATGGCTTGGCAGAGTTGGATTTATGTTCCTGCAGTCTGGCAGCTCAGCTTTGTACACAGACCAGCAAGACAGCATCCAGCACCCGGCAGCAAGCGGCAGTGTTGTTGACTCCTGAGCAGGCTGCATTCCTTGCTGTGCTGCTGCCTTATTGCAGCGATATCGTCAGGCTCCAGCTACCATTGCTGGCACCTGATGTGAACGAGGACCTTACCGCAAAGCTTGCTGAAGCGGTGATGAAGCTACCAAAGTTACAGGAGTTCAATAGTATCCAACTAGACCTGAAAGCTGCCTTTGTAGCGAATGACAACAGTAAGCAGCACCGAGAAGCAGCCGCAACCAGTAGTGCAGACAGGCAAGAGCAATGTGACGTGCAAGCTGTAGATGGGGCAACGACAGGTGCTGTGCTGGACCTTGCCGGCAAGCAGCTAGGGCCTGTTGGGGCAGCACTGGTAGCTAGGTCTCTGCAACAAAATAGCTTGGAGTTCTCCGCTCAGCTGGCATGCAGTCGGTTGACTGTGAACATGACAGGTGAGTACCGCAATGATGGCTACCTCAGTGCAGCAGGGTGAAGCTGATATGTAGGCCTTTGGAAAGACAGGTGCCAAGGCAACTTCGTATGTACACAAGTGCTTCCGTCAACAAAATGGAGCATCTTCCCACCCCGTGCTCAACCGCACGGCGCAGGACTTGTGTGTCAGCGTCGGGGTTCTGGAGGGCCTTTTCCATGGAGGGGGCTTTGGCCCATGAGCTTTCTGTGGCATAGGCATTATCAGTGCCAATGCATATGTTGCATCATAGTTTCCAAGTTTCCACATCTTTGATCATGTTGTTCTTGTGACAGGCTGTAACATCGGCTCATATGGTGCTTGCCATGTAGCAGCAAGCTTGGTCAAGCTCTGTAGCAGCCCTTGTTACAGCAGCACCAACAGCAGTTGCACCAGTCCGACCACAGCAGTTAGCGGCTCAGCAGCAGGCCATCTAGCAGCCGTACATCTGTCAGGCAACCAGCTTGGCGCATCCGGTCTCAGACAGTTGCTATCAGCTCTGGACTCTGCTGCATCAGATAGTAGTCCTTCCATACTGGAGCACCTACAGGTGCTGGGCATCAGTCACAACCTGCTGCGAGCAGAGGGTTGTGTAGTCCTAGCAGAGCATTTGACCAAGCTGCAAGGACTCCGAGCGCTAGATCTGTCAGGCAATGAGCTGAGTGCGGCAGCAGCGCAGGCCCTGTTCAAGGCGCTAAGCCGGAACGCTGATGCTCTGCCGAAGCTGAGAGTTTTGCAACTGGGCTCCAACATGATTGGAGATGCAGGTGCAGCAGCCCTAGCAGCGGTGCTGCCAAACCTACGGCAACTGCAGCAGCTACATCTGCAGGAGAACTACAGCATAGGCTGCGAGGGAGTCAGAGCAATCGCTGCTGCGTTGAGCTTGACACCCCAGTTAACATACCTTGACCTTGCTAAGAACAACCTTGGACCACAAGCAGGGAGACTGCTAGCAACTGGCTTGCAAGTGAATGCAGCAGCAGCAGCTGCTGCAGCTGCTGCAGAGGGTACAGCAAATCTATTTGTTGGGTTAAAGCAGCTGGACCTGGAATGGTGTAAGCTGAAGACAGAGGGAGTGGTGCATCTGGCTAGTGCTCTAGCAATAACAACAGCAACCAAGCCAGACAACAGCAACAGTGCTACACGTGCAAGTTCAAGCAGCGGCAGCAGCAGGTGGAGCAACAGTGGCTCCTCGGTGAAGCTGCATAGCTGCTTGCAGAAGCTGGGTCTGAGCAGGAATGGTGCTGGTGACAAAGGAGTCTATGTGAGCACATAAGACATGCTTGCATTCACCTTGTCAAACCAGACAAGCACGTGCTCAGGCCTGCATTTGTTCGCATATAATAGAGATATAAAATGCAAACGTAGTGAAATATCCAAGTCATCAATGAAATTTCCAAGTCATCAATGGATACTATCCAAACTAGTAGTTTCCTGTAACCTCTGCAAAGCTGGTGCAGTACACACAGCCACGGCAGCCTGAGCATCTCACGGAGACAAGATTACCAATTGCCGTTCGCCTGCTGTTCTGCAACAGGCTCTAGCTGAGGCCCTTGCCACCAACAGAAGCCTGACTCATCTGGACCTGCGCAGTAATGCCATTGGGCTCACAGGCTGCAGGGCCCTCAGTGGCTTGCTGCAGGGCCACAACAGCACCTTACAGGTTCTACAGCTGGCTGGTAACATGGAGGGTAGTGATGAGCATGAAGCACCAGTACTGCAGGTAAAGCAACCAGCCCCAAGATAACATGTGGGTGCTGGTAGCAAGAGCACATGGGTCACACATATACAGCGGCTGTGCTGCTGTAAGCTGCCTGAGGGGAGGGGATGTTGACGTAGACATCTTGTACAGTAATCAGCATCTCTTACTAGTAAGTCAGTACTGACTTCGCACTGTAGGGGATACCCCATTTGATTGTAGTTGACAGGGTTATGCTGTTGCCTATACTCTACTGTCTTTACCTGCCTTGGTGTATTGCATATGAAACATACCCTGCTATGAAGCATGCAGCTTGGCACAGTCTTGCATATTGCCGCCAGGTTGCTTGACTTTTGAATTGCTGTTGCTGCAGGCTTTGGAAGAACTGGCAGCTGCTGACAGAAGTAGCCTGAAGAGCTCTGCAGTTTGATGGCTAACGACGCACTAGCTTAGCATATGCTGCAGCCATACATACATACCAGCTTGTGTCAACGGTTTGTAGAAGCACAGAGCCTCTCCGAGGCATACCATTCAACTGTCAGAATGCTGTCAGGATCACCAGGTGTAGCAAAGATAAATAAGCCGCAGAGCTGCAGCATGACTGGCAGCATATGATACGAAAGATGCTATCTAGGTGTTGAAAGTGGATTTTGTTGCGCCCGGGTTCATAGTAGCCTAGCAACAGACAAATATCCATACGGTACAGTGTACAGCAACTCAGGAATACATGCAGGTCTCACCAGGGACTGCTGAGAAGTACTAGACACAACGTTTCAGCAGCTCTCTGGATCCATACCGTTGTGCGCAGGTTGTGTGGTGCGTCGACAAGGCACCAGAGCCTACAGCAGGGCCAAGCACAAAAGCGCGGGCACCACTATGTTCAAACAGCAGTGACACCACACCCACGGGTAACGGTGCATACCTGCCAACTTGGCAGTACAATCAATCAACGATATCAAGCCTACTGAATGTACTCACGCATCGATTGAGGGCCTGCACTGATTGAAAACATCTGCTGCAGCTCCCACGCTGCTGATTTTGCGCTTTGAAGTTCTGCGCTATCCGTCGTAACCACCTATCATACAGTAACTGTGTTCCAAGTGAGCACCGTGCACCCATGCCGAGCCAGATGTCCTTGCAGGTGAGTGAAAGGATACTGTAGCTTGCCGAGCACATGCTGTATAAGCGAGGACACAATGTTGGGAGTATCAAACGCTTCAGCATTCTGCGCCGATAGCACTGTGAGAGCTCGAAAGCCTGCTGATGTAGTGTTTCATTTGGCTGGCCTGGGACACCCACCACACGTACCTGTGTTCTGGGGAGACACCTCAGCACATCAGCACTCTGTAAGTACAAACTGAAGCTTGTGACATGATGTTTAGTCATGCTTCTGCTTATTGACGTCCTGCAGGGCCTTGCCACACAAGCCTTCACTATAGCCTTGCAGCATCCAGCAATAGCAGCAGATCAGCGCAACATATGCACCCTGCTGCAAGTCAGCAGAGCATGGCGAGCAGCTGTACAGCAGTCAGCTGCAAGCACTACCCATTGCACCTTTCAAGTGCACATGTCTCTTGATCAGCTCAACAGACTTGTTAGCTATACAGGATGGCTGGCCAAGTATGCAGGGCTGATCAACACACTCAACATCGGCACCAAAGTGTCATTATCTCCACAAGATGCAGACACAGCAGCTCTGTTAGCAGCAATGAAGCAGCTTATAGAGTTTGGCTTGCAGGTCGCAGCATCTCGTGCAGGTGCACCTTTGCGCCTGCAGTCATACACAAGTGTTGTCCCAGCTACTGCAGGGTTACTTGCAGCACTGCCTGCAGCAACCCTAACATACCTAGACCTTCGAGCAGACAACAGCAACTGGTTTGCGCCACTTGGCACACTAAGCAACCTCAGGCAGTTGCGTCTTGAGATGGGCAGGGTTGAAGTAGGCGCGACCAACAGCTGCCTGCGTGAAATCCGCAAGCTGAGGCAACTTACGCAGCTGCAGTTACTATGGATTGCAGTGGAAAGCGATATGCGCTACTTGCCTGTGCAGCTGCAGCAACTGCAACTTGAGTACCAGGGCTGGTCGGACGCTGATGATATTGATGCATTCTCCTACGTGAACTTGAGGCATTTGACCTCTTTGCAGCATTTGGAGTTAAGGGCAGCTAACTTGGCAGCTAGGTCTTGCCTACCACCCAATCTGCAGTCACTTGTTCTCCAGGCACAGTGGCTAGAAGGGGAGACGGTGGGCATACCCAGTCTGCATAAGGTGACAGCAATAGAGCTTACCAGTTGGTCCGTCAACGCAACAGACCTTGAGCCATTGCAGCACTTGCCTCAGCTTAAGCAGCTATCGTTGCATCTGGAGGCTCATATAGATCCCCTTCTCGCTGCACCAGCATGGCCCAGCCTTCCCCTTGATAACTTGAAGATCTCAGCTGGTGTGATGGATGTGTCTCAGCTGCATGAGCTGGTGCAGCATGTGGCTGCTGTCACCAGACTCACTGCTCTACACATCAGGGTAGAAGAGCTAGAACCAGATGGCAATGAGGATGTCCCCCTGGAGGTCTGTGAGCAGCTGAAGGCCTTGACAAACCTCAAAAGCCTCACCCTAAACATCGGCCATCCTGATCAGTTTGCAAGGCGTGATACACAGCACCTCTCAGCATTGAGCACACTAACAAGTCTGGAGCTGTGCTCTACTGGTTTTGGTCCTGCCATTGATGAGGCAACACTGTGTTTGTTGGCTGTCGCTTTGACGAATCTGAGGGAGCTGTCAGTCAACATGCATGGAGAAGACTTTGATCAGCAGGTTCAGAGCATTACAGCGCTGCCAGCTATTGGTAGGCTCACCAACTTGGAAGCGCTGTGTCTGCAGGGCATGAACGTGGAGGATGCTTGTAGAGGGTTGCAGTTCTTGACCGGTCTCAGCAGGTTGACCAAACTAGGGGGTTTTGACGCCGCAGGTGAAGCAGCGCTGCAGGAGTTCTGGGCTACAGTCAGACAGCAACAGCAAGAGCATTGATGGTGACTAGCATGCTATGCTACTGTCAGCTACTGAGCTAGCATGCTTTGGCCAAGCGTCCTTCTTTGTTGCATGTGGAGGTATCAAAGTATGCTTGCCATGTCATGCTTGTAGTTGCGGTTGTGTTGTTGTTGTTCCCAAATGTGCTTGCTGTTGCCTGCATCGCTTTGTTGGTGCGCTTCTCCTTTGCTATTGATGGGTTACCACACTTTGCATGTCTAGTAAGCTATGGCAATCGTAAGCAGTGTAACCCTGGAGTTGAGCAATGTGGTGTCAGTGCTTTGACTGAGTCCGCACAGCAAGCATGCAGTCATGGGGGAGCTGCCCCGGAGGCTATTTGCCAAACTGTTGAGCCGATGCTTGTGTTTTTTCTCACCAACCTGGCAGGGAGGTGGGCCGTGACAGCAATTGACAATGGTTTACAGATGAATTACTGATATGACATGCCTGCTTGTGTGTATCAGTGTCAACTTGTATATCTGACAGTTCCTGCTTTAGTTGGTACGTTGGCGTTAGTTGTTGCGTTGCTCAGTTGGCCTACACATACAGAGTGCATGCCACCTTGGCAACAATACCATAGAATATGGCAGGGGCTGATAGTATTCAGACTAAGACAGCCAAGCGTTGCTCACGAGGGCTCCTATGCTGCATGGCAGCTGTAACAACAGTAACTTGTCGACGGATTTCTAGTGCACAGCGTTGTGCGTTGTTCTGCATACAGTAAGATTGATGCATGTACTGTACATATGTGCGGTTGATTGTCAAGTGCTGGTTTGTAGGGATGGTGGGTGCAGGCTTGAGGTGTGTATGGCACGGGGCTGCTCGATCATGTGCTGTAGCTCTGTGTTTGTGGAATATATATATCTTCCTTGCTGCTCACAGGCTATTGTCTGCATGCCATAGTGACTACGGGGTGACATTCAGTGACATGTGTTATGCTGCCTGCCAATTGTGTAAGCGTTTGCCATGTGTGATGATGATGAGTTCGTTTGTCATGTGTATTGGTTGTAGCTGCTGTTGCTGCTGCTTTTGCTGTGCGAAGCAAGGATGGCAACATGGCCAGATAGATCGGTTCCACAACACCAGAGCTTTGTGAGAGATGATCATTGTTGGTGCCAGGTTCAAGGCAAACGCCGTATGGCCAATCAGCCTATGACCTTATGAGAACTGGGAGTCATGCCGCTGCAACATACAGTCTGGGCTTGCTTCCTGACTCTGTGTGCTGGACATCGATGCTATAGGGTAGTCATGGTGTTGGTTGTAGCAAGAAGGGGTAACAAGGATGAACAGCATCAGTCTTACCCTGGTTGCACCAGGGACGGCAGAGAAGTCCCAGCAACATTATGTGCAGCTTTCCAGACTCGACCTTAGCGCATGAGTCTATGATTTCGGGCCAAGTTGGGCCATGTTCCGACCAAGCAAAAAACGCGGGCACCAGTTTGAACACTAGTGACACTCACATTTAAGGTACGCCGTGTTGACCTGTAGTTATGAGTTCGAATTAACACTAGATAAACTTAGCAAAAATACTGCAACAGCGCATCAACAGCACATGTCACAGGCCTGGACTGACCGATACATTTTGTCGTAGATTCACGCTGTTAGGTTGTGCTTCGGTACCTTGGGTCCTTTATTCAAACCACGGTCTGATCAAACCAGTGTTGCGAGTGAGCACCTTGTGCCTATCTCGGCCTGATGTCTCTTCAGAGAGAGGTGAGCAGGAATGCTCCAGCTTGCCGAGCACATGCTTTCAACAGCCCATAACTCGACACCACAGTGTAATCTTCAGCGAATGCACCTTGAGTCACCGGAAGCCTGTCACCTGCAGCTTGAGTCACCGGAAGCCTGTCACCTGCAGCTACTATATAGGCATGGCCATGGGACACTCAGGAGCTGTTGTACCTGTCTCACAAGCACCATGACACATCAGCACTCTGTACGTATGGATAACGATATGTTGCGCGTTGCAGTCTCTTACTGCTGTGAACTGGTGATTTCCTGCAGGACCTTGCCACACAGGTCTTGACAGTAGTCGTGCAGCATCCTGCTGTAGCAGCAGATGAGCCCAACATATGTACACTACTGCAAGTCAGCAAGGCATGCAGAGCAGCTGTTCAGCAGTCAGCAGCAAGCATCACCAAGTGCAGCTTCCAAGTGCACATGACACTGGAGAAGCTCAGCAGAGTTGTCAGCTTTGCGTGATGGCTGGGTAAACATGCAGGGCTGGTCAGCACACTCGACATTCATACGAGTGCGTGGTTGTCTGCATCACATGCAGGCACAGCAGCTCTCTTATCAGCAATGCAGCAGCTGGTGGAGTTTGCCTTGCAAGTCGCTGTAGCTGCCACTACATTGCCCTCCGGTGTTGCACTGCGCTTGCACTCGTTCAGGAGCTTCATACCAGCTACTGCAGGACTGCTTGCAGCACTGCCTGCAGCGACCCTTACATCTCTAGACCTTAGAGCAGATAACAGCAACTGGTTGCCCCAATCAGCACACTGACCAACCTCCAACAGCTGCAGCTGAGTATGGGAGGGGTCGCAGCAGGCATGATCAACAGCTGCCTGCACGAAGTTGGCAAGCTCAAGCAGCTTACGCAGCTGCAGCTGGAGGATGTTGCAGCGTCCAGTGATATGCTACTCCTGCC
>JARWLF010001011.1:0-16961 GCA_029853055.1 Scenedesmus sp. KT-U | reverse complement strand
TCCACTGCTACCTTGCTGCAGACCTCTAAACTGTGCTGTTTGGCACAGAAGGTCCTAAAGGCTTCAGCCACTGCAGAGGACAGAACTTCATTCTGCACTGTTGCTGCAAAGTCTCTGGCCAGAACGAAGCACTTCCTGCAGACTGTACATGGGGAGTCGATGCAGGAATAGTACTGCTCGCAGGTGTCAGTGCCCGTCCTTGCGTCGCAGACACACCGGGTGAAAGGTGGCGCAGATGGGTCGCTTGTATTAGCACAAAGCTGGGTTGCCGGGCAGTGTGTATCGTTCTGGCAGAACCCGGGATTCAGAGGAGTTCCAGGTCGGATGACGTTGGGGATTGTGATGTAACCAGCTGTTGTACCTTGCGGCCGACACACGTCTACCTCACCATGAGGGATCTGTGAGGACATCAGCGAGCAGGTCAACTCAAACTGCTCTGTCTTACATTCATTAAGTGCCTTGCAGATCCACCCTGCACGCTTGCCTTTGTTTCCGAGTGGACTTGCCCGTATTTCTGCTGTTACGGCGTCGCACAGGTCGCCAGCTCGTGTCTTCCTGCACTCTGTGTTGAACAGGGTGGCGATGCGGTTTGCATCCGTCTCCGGTAGCAAGGGCTCGAGGAAGGTAAACATTCCGGCGATACATGCCCGGCACTGCCGACATGGTATGCCAGTGAAAAGAGGCAGGGTGTCGATCTGCACAGATGCATACTCCAACACCTCTCCGTCTGTGATGAACCGTGGGTACCTGCTTGCCCTGACGCCATAAGAGGCCAAGCTGCCTACGGTGATGTCTGGTTTGGTGACTGTGTATGTGATCACACAATCCAGGACCGCAAAGGGAGCCAAGCCGTTGATTGGAAGTACCCTGCTGGAGCCGCTCACTGTACAGGATGAGAAGGTTCTGAAGACAGTACTGTTGGATGCCAGGTTGATGCTGATGGTAGTGGGGACATCCACAGGACCATTGGCCAGCCTGAACTGGTAGGATATCACACCATCTGCA
Organism: Scenedesmus sp. KT-U; assembly: GCA_029853055.1. Classification (NCBI taxonomy): domain Eukaryota; kingdom Viridiplantae; phylum Chlorophyta; class Chlorophyceae; order Sphaeropleales; family Scenedesmaceae; genus Scenedesmus; species Scenedesmus sp. KT-U. Next base: position 15,956 of record JARWLF010001011.1, on the reverse strand, counting down.
TCTGCCATCCTGTTGGTGCGGTTCACTGCAATCATTATGGTGCAGCAGTATAGTCAGCAAGTAGCAAAGTACCAGTGTGCATTTCGTACACGATTGGAAGATATCTTTGCTGCGCTATGCATTTGATGGCCTTATGCTGACTTCGGCAGTCAGGTGACACATTTTCAAATGCATGTACAAGCTGAACAACAGATAGGTTGAGTCTAATCAGCACTGCTACAGTGCAACTGTGTGTAAGCTGCGCTCCAGCAAAGCAAAGCAAGCAGGCAACTTACCCAGCTGGAATGTGACACTCTCAATGCCGGTAACCACCGGCAGCACTGTTAGGACAGGCTCGTAGTACAAATTGACTGCTGGTACTGTGACTTCAGCAGCATATGTTGTTAGTGTTGTTGTCCCAGTCACAGCCCTGACCTTGAATGATGGCATTCTCCCAGCCTTAACATGGTAAGGCTGCACGATGATAGTGAATGCACACCGCAGTACACCCTCAGGTGCCAGAGCTGTAGGACCAGATGGCGCTGGGGTTGTAGTACATGATGTGTTCACATGTTTTGGATAAGCTGGATCTTCACTGGTCAGCTGCAACACCAGGTTACTTGTTGTTGTCACAGCTGTGTTCCTGTTGACCGATATCACTGCGTAGGTGACTCCGTCATTGACTCGAGCATAGTTAACACCGCGTACTGCAAGGTGGCGGCAGAAACAGCGTGAAAGCATCTCAAGTGGATACGAGTAGCGACAATCTTCACGGCATAAAAGCATACAGACTTGACACACACTCTCTGCGCTGTACCTGTTAGCTGGTGTTGAAATGAGTGCACAGCAAACATGCCAGTCAGAATCATGTTCAGCGCTCCCATCCTTATTATGCTGAGCAGTCAGATAGCTGTCTACAGACCAGATGCGTACCAGTATGTGTGACTGCTGACTCAAACTTGGAATGGGGCTGAGATGCAACAAGGGTGACTAGGAGACTGTTCTTTACATATTATCCTGGCACTTACAACTTACCTCTGACAAGGCTGGACCCTGCAACCGTATGCTTAACATATATGGTCGGCTGGCCTGTGATAACAGGCACACTGGGCACCAGCATCTGCGGGATGTTGTAAGCGTCATCCAGTGCAGCATTAGCGGCATCAGTCCATCTAGCAGTTATGGTGAACTCAGGTACCCTCCCAGCTGTGACATGTGCTGGGATTACTGGTACATTGAACAAGCATGTGATTGTGGCCTGTGCTGCCAGTATTCCAGAATTTGTCACAGCAGTGCCAGGGACAACAGCTCCGCTGTTGCAGCTCAAGCCACTGTATGCCACTGTATTGGCGATCTCGAAGGCTAGTTTGCTGTTGGGCGGTACAGCTAGGATGCCATTTGTGAGAGTTACTGTGTACCGGATTGTGGCTGTGCTCTTGGGCATATCAACACCATCAACTGCATCACAATGAAAGAAAAACATGCTTGTATCTCAGCTGCGGCTGATGGGTATGCCTGATGCAATGTCAGCTATACCTTCAGACGCAGTTGTTGAACCCACATGCCCAAGTACATTCACTATGCATATGGACATCCAAAGGGGTCCTTTGGTATCACAGTACTTCCTGATTGCATCTGCATCTGGTGCACCAAGTGTAGCGAGTGTTAGATGCACATGCATGCACTCACCAGCTAGGAAAGTACCAGTGGCGGTAGTATCCGGACTGCTGATGACTACCATCTTAGGGCCAACATACACAGGTACAGGTACAGGTCCAGCAGCACCAGGATGGGACGGGAATCCAGCTCCAACATTCAACACCTGTGCAGCTGCAACGTAGTCCACCGGCCAGTCGTCAGCTACAATCACCCTGGGCATGATGCTTAGACCTGGTAGCTGCCCATCTGCTACCATGTCAGAGGTGACAATGTACTTGAAGTGGCAGACCAGAGCCGTTTGTGCAGGAAGGTTGACCTGCAGGGGTATGTTACTGGTGACTCCTGAGATCTTGCAGTGGGTGATTGCTTCAGGGATGGATAGGTCTGTTGCTGTCACAGGAATGGACAGCTTGGACGCTGTTGATACGCTCGATGTGCCAGATATGGTTATCACTGTGTACGTTATCTCAGCCCCAGCCTTCACAGTCTTGACGCCATTCACTGCAAACCACAAAGCAGCAGATGAACTTTGCTATGCATAGGACACATACATCAGCTTATGGTCAACAATCAAGCAAGCTGTGGTGTGCATGTCAGTTTTCCAGCGTAACCAGACCCCAAAGGTACAGACACACTATGCTATGGCTGTTCTTGGACTCACCCATCTCCATCAGGCTGGGATCAGTGCTTGTCACCTCACTGCTTATCAGCAGCATAGGCAAGTTCTGATACACCAGTACATTGGCTGTTGTGGTCACTGGTACATGATAGGCCCGTGTGATGAGTGATCCAGTGTATGTTGCAACAATGTCAAAAGCACTGATCTGACCAGCCTGCCTGTAACCCTGTGTCACTACAACTTGTACAGTGCATGTCATAACAAGGCCAGCTGCAAGTTTGGCAGAGTCCGTAATAGCCTGGCCCAGAGGGATGTTGCCAGCAGTAGCATGATTGCACATAGGGTTCACCAATGCAACACCATTGGTTGCTGTCAGCGTAAGTGTGCTGCCTGTGGGTACTGCCTTGACACCGTTGATGAGGGAAACAGTGTAGATAACCTTGCCATCCTGCTTTGCGAATGGCACATTGTTGACTGCACACAGTAACACAACAGAACAGAGTCATGAGCTTGACTGTTCACAGCAAGGGAGCAGCTGGTGTTTTTTGCGGGCTGATGCACTAAAGTAAACTGCCAATGGGTTTTGGAGTCAATCTGCATATGTGTATCCCTGGCCGTTGCTTACCGTCAACAAACTTGGTGGTGTCAGCGGTATCTGCCACATTGCTCACATAATCCAAGGTGCCCCCAGTGTACACTGGCACAGCTGTAGTGGTGGCCTTTGGTACATAGAACGCATCTGTAACTCCTCCATTGGTGAACGTGAACAGAATATCAAATGCTGGCACCTCACCAGCTAGCTTATGAGCATTGCTAACCAGGACCTGGAACTTGCATGTCCAAACAAGGTCCTTTTGCAATTCTGCTGAGTTGGTGATTGGCGTATCAGCACTGATAGTCAGTGGACCTGATCCAGGGTTGTATGTACATGTGGGTGTCCTGGCACTCAGTCCTTGAGTCAAAGTCACAGAGAACTGTGCCGAAGAAGGAAGGTCCTTCACTCCATTAGTGAAGGAGAGTGTGTACTCCACAAGGCCGCCTTCTTTCACGAGTGGAGTACCATCAACTGAGGCAAATAACACACAATACAGTGACAACAGCCAAGACGCTGCGGGCATATGTAGTCTGCTAGTCTTGAAATATCAGAACAAAGCTAAGCTATCCTGCTGTCTGTCTCCACCACATGCATGATATAAGACACTGCAGGCAGAAGCATACATCAACCATACATGACATATGCACAGCTGCAGCAGTCAGCCTCCAGTGTAATTGAGCAGCCAACCCCAATCTGAATAGCAAGAGCACCATGTATAGCATGTTCAGCATGGTCTCACCGGTGATATAAGTGGTTGCGTCATTCACCACCACAGCGCTTGAGGGTGTGCCCAGTATACCTCCAGTGTAAACTGGAACACTAAGAGTGGTGCGAACCAAGTTGTTGGAATCCCCTTCAATCAGGTAGACTCCAGCAGTGTTGTTTGGACCTGTGAACTTTGCTTTGACATCAAACGGTGCTATTTCGCCCGCATGCTTATGTGTGTCATTAGCTGTAACACTAAAGCTGCAGTACACATCTACGTATGAGTTCAGTTGAGGTACAGCAGCAGCTCCAGCTACCAATGGGATATCTACTGAACCTACTGAACAAGAACCCCAAGAAACCTCAGGGATCGTGGTAAGCACCAGTTGATGGCCCGGTGGCAGCAATTTGTAGCCGGTGAATATTCTTGCTGTGTATGTCACCACGCCGGCCTCCTTTACCAGATACCTTGGAGTCGACCCTTGCAGGGCCACTGCAGTCACAGAAAGACAGTAGGTGGCTGAGATCATTTGCAACGACTGTATCGTCACACTGACAGGTAAATTGACTAGAGACAGACATAGTGCATGCAGTCTCTAGCATCCCTGTCCATAACAGCAGAGCAAGAAGAAAAGCTTGTGGGTAGATCGCGCAGTAACATTGCAGGTAGACGTTGCAGCTGACAGCAACTGCTGAGAAGGCACCTCAAACTGCCAGTATGGTAAGGAGAAGAGAAGGAGATGAGTAAGTGAAAGCGTTGTTGATGCATGTTTGTGTTGCATGACTGCCTGGCATACCTTGATAGAACTGGTTGGCGGTCTGCACCACTGCCGGTGTTACTCCTCTGATTGCTGCTCCAGACCATACGGGAACCGACAGAGTTGTTGTTTTAGGGATGAACCAAGCAGATGATGAGGTGTTGAAGGAAAGCTGGACATCAAACGGCGCAACTTCACCAGCTGCCCGCTGACTCGTACCAACTGTAACCCTGAATTTGCAAGTCCAAGTCACCGCTGCGCTCCCTGCAACAGACTTTTGTGTGAGGATAGCATCTGTTATGTGTGAATTGAGACTGACAGGCCCTGCAGGTGCTGTACAGGTAGGTTCGACCGCAGTAATACCACCAGAAGTTGTGAGGGTCAGCTGGCTATAACTTGGCACAGCACTGGTACCAAAGGTAAAGTCGACTGTATATTCTACCTGCCCGCCCATCTTCACCAGATTTTGACTGCTGGTCACATCTGCAGGACAAGCAGACGAGTAGTGTTGTCATAGAGCCACATCATACATCTGCAACATCCAGCCCATGGACTATTCAAGCAAGTTCCATGCACCTCTCTGCTACTAAATTTCAGAAGCTTGAGACACAAGCATAGAAAGGAAACCTCTCGAGGCTTCGGCAACTTTTGCCCATCCTCCCACACAGTTTGCACTGCAACGATAAGGGCATTCTGGTTCCAGCTATGCATGAGCAATGTTGGTCATTCTGCCGACGAGCGTGTCATATGAAACCACTGGTTGCATTCTGGCCCTTACCTGCATCATTGTAATATGTGTTAGCTGTTGTTACAACCTGGCTGGTCGGCTCTGCTAATTCTCCACCAGTGTATACAGGTACTGCAGGTGCCATGTTTTCCGTAACATAGTATAATAAATTAGTGGTATTTGGTCCCGTGAACAGTGCAGTAACCTGGAACTCTGCAATCTCAGCAGCATCTTGGTGGGCTTGTGTTACTGTTACGGAGTGTTTGCAGACAATGTCCCTGTTCTTGGGTATCAGTGGTAAAGCTGAAGAGGTTCCAAGTGGAATATCATTGTCATCCATAGTGCAGGGTCCAGTGACACTGCCATGAACGCCGGTGTATATTTCCAGATGGTTGTCCCCTCCAGTGCCGGCGGGCAGATCCTTATCTCCTGTACGTATGGTGATGGTATACTCCACAGTACCACCTTTCTTGACAAGCTTGGTGTTGTCAGCCACTGCAGAGAGACACGTTCGGCATTGAGCATGGGAGCGAAGATAAGGAAACATACTCTCTCTCTAGAATCGTGACATACTGGCCAGATGTCAGACAAGTATTGACACGCATGCCGCAGCTACCATTCAATCACAGCATGCCTGATCGAGCTGTTGACAGAAGGACACTGACAGAACCTCTTGTCACCCAGCACCTGACAGCGTTACCCGACTTCACGACTCGAGTACAGCAGTGCACGAAGTAAACCAAGGCCCTCTCTGCAGCCAAGCCTTATGCCATCAACACAGCTACTCACTTGTAAAGAAGAGATCCAAGTCGCTTTCATCCACTAAGTATGTAGGAGTTCTGAGGGCATTGCCGGTGTACACATACACTTCTTGTGTTTTTATGGTTGGCACATGATAGGCGTCTGTGACATCAGCACCCCCCGTAAAGGAGAAGGTGACATCGAAGGGATCAATCTGCCCAGCAGCCTTATGCACAGGCGTCACCAGTACATCAAAAGAGCATGTCCAGTTGATATTTGGCCTGCAGAATTCCGCTTCAACTGATTCAGGTGCTGTGAGAGACACCTCCGCATCACTACTATCAATGGTGCTGCACAGGATGGTTGAGCTTATGGGAGTGATACCATCTTGCTGGTTGCTGGCTGTGGTGACTGCGACCATGGTGCCTGATGGCAGAGGTGCTTTGCCGGTATTGTAAACTACAGTGTACTTCACACTGCCACCGGCCGCCACCAAAGAAGTTCCTGTTGCATCCACCCAGCTTGACTTGGCTGCGATCGCAGTACAGCAAAGGCTCCACATCAGCAAGCAACTGGTCGTACTCAAGTCAAAGCAGCCAGTTGGATCCTGAACCAAGCGAGACATACACAAGCAGTCCAACACCCCAACGTCTACCACGACAGTGTGTTTGGGTTCCAAAATCGGGTGCATGTTGTGACTGTGACCACATCAAGCATGTTCAGTGAACAGTCGCTGTTGCAATCCGCACCTGTGTAGTATTTCGTGCCAAGCTCAGCCTCATTGACTTGGCTAGATGGTTGCGCCAGCTCTCCACCAGTATAGACAGGCACTGCTAGGGTCTGAACGGGTGGTACGTAGTACTCGTCACCAGCAGCACCGCCCCACTGAGCAGTAACTACAAATGGTGCGATTTCAGCGTTGCTTGCATGCCCAGATGTCACGTTTACAAGCACTTGGCAGGTTATTGTCTTGTTTGCTGAAATGTTGAACCCAAGGTTGCCTCGCAAGGGGATGTCTCCTCCACTGTTCATGGTGCAAGGACCATCAACTGTCAACTCAGAAACATTAGTTGTGATGTCCAACTGACTGTTGATGGGGATATCCAGGAGACCCGTTGACAAAGTCACTGTATATGAAACTCTGCCCCCTTCGACCACAAGGTTGCGCCCTGGTGCGACTGCAAAAGGCAGCAGTTACATCGCTAAAATTCAAGATTGCGCGCGGACACATGCCCTTCTGCATTCATTGCACTTGCCACAAATTCACAGCAGCACGCCAGGTGCCATGTTTGTAAGTGATGCATTCGCAGTGCAACATGACGTAAGCTGGCTAGGGTAGCTTCATACCTACCTTCTATGTACTTGTCTGAAACGTCTCCTGTGGTTACAACTTCCCCAGGAGCCACCCCCATCACACCGCCAGTGTAAACTGGAGCTGCATCCGTTGTTACCGCTGGGATGTGGAAGGCTGGAGTGATACCTGGCCCACTATACTCGAAGAACACCTCAAAAGCACCTATCTGTATCAGGTTACCACTCTTATGATTTGGGGTCACATCCAAAGCAAATGTGCAGGTCCAGATGATGTCAGCCCCGCATGCTTCTGTGGGTATCTCAGAACCTGGAGTCATTGTCAGAGCACCTGATCCGGACTCATTGACACACACTGGTGTAATGATAGGACTTATATCTGGCGACGGGGGTGAGTTAGTGTTCCTGGTTGCTATTGAGAGTGTTGTGTTGGGTGGTATTGCACACGCGCCAGTGTGCAGGATCACTGTATAGTTGACTTTGCCAGTCGCAAGAACCCCAGCAACACCATCAACTGCACAGGAACAACAGCAATGATAGCAACACATGGTAGCTTGTCAGTTCCAAATCACGATCACATTGAGCAGTATCCTGCATCTGACATTGAACCAACCAGCATCTGACACAGGGCTCACTCCTTGTCTTGATAGCCAGCAGTTAGGCTTGATTCAACAACAGAAATCTCAAACCCTGTGCTGCTTAGCGCAAGTTTGATCAGCAAAGTAGGGACAGACAGCATGTCATGAACATGACACCTCTGTGATCAAAGACCATTAAGGCTAACAGGAGGCATCCCTGAGATTATTGCAAATCCTGACCAGACCGCTTACCGTAGTGCGTTATGCCTTGCAGCTCACTGGTGGGATGTTGATCCAAGTAAGTGCCAGTGTATACAGGCACACTGCTGGTAGACTGGGGTTCAACATAGTACTCATGTGTAGAGGTGTTTGGACCGGAATATATAGCAGCAACACTGAAAGGTGGCACCTTTCCCCCTTGCATATGTGTGTTGTCATTTACCACAACCACAAGCTCGCATGTTAGCTCACGATTCTTTGGTAAAGTCACAACAAGATCTTGGCTAAGCTGGATGGTTCCTCCTTCCATGTCTAGAGCACATAGGCCGCTGGGAACCGCAGTTGAGTTTGTTTGTATAGCAAGCTGGTTGCCGGCTGGTACATCCTTGTGACCAGTGCTCAGTTTTACAGTGTACTTCACTTTGCCGCCGGCTTTGACAAGGTGTGCATAGTTGGCGGCATAACCATCATCAGGTGATGGTGTTGGGCTCACTGCGGACACAAGAATCCAGTGCACGGTTTTATTTCAGTTTGGACACAACTGGATGATGCAGCTCGTGATGCTGTCTGCAGGACACACAAGATGTAAGCCAAAATGACCCAAATTGTAACCCTAGCCTGCTCAATCGAAAGGGGCGCAGTGGGCATATCACTTTTGTGTCCAGGGATAAAGAATGCACAGGACGTTGCTTGAAGCTCGCAATGTGTCAACATCCCCCAGAGACCACTATCGGCAACATGCTGTGCACTTACATGCAGTGTACTTTGTTGCCCCTCCTGTTGTATCCACAGCATACCCAAGGTACTGCAGTACTGCGCCAGTGTGTACAGAAACAGGATCCGCAGCAAGTCCTTTGACATAGTAGGCACTAGTCACATTGGGACCACCACTGTATGCCACGGTGAAGGTGACTGCTGGCACTTGACCTTGGTCTCTATGGGTTGCTAGTACTTGCACAATGTATGTGCATTTGAACTCAAGACCAGCAAGGGACGTCGCTGCAGGTACCGGTCCACCATGATGTATGGTGATGGCGCCAGAGGTACAAGATGGAGTTCCATCAACAGCTTGCAGAGGTTCTGATGTGATGGTGGACACACTTTCTGCAGGTATCTCCTTGCTGCCCTGTGTGAAGTTGAAGGTGTAGCGCACTTTCCCACCCTCTCTGACCAGCTTATCAGTGGTGTCAACTGCAGCAGCAACAACACATACATGCAGACTGCTAACTGTGTCGGATTTTGACAGCAATAACTGCTGTTGTCATGCAAAAAGTCCATGCTGCTGTCACTCATCCACGCCTACATGGTTCCAGTAAGTCATTGCAACATCACTCCATCGACTCGACCAACACAAATGCGACGCTCTGCTGGCAAAACCACCACAGCAACATCCTTGTTGAACAGCATAGCATAGACTTTTCACAATGCACAACCCCAGATGGACCCAAGCCCCTGGATGACTATGAAGATCACAGCATGCAGCACCCACCTGTGAAGTATGTTGTGCTGTCATCCAGCATCACTTCGCTGCTCATACTGCTGAGCTCACCCCCAGTGTGGACAGGTACTGAAGGAGTGTAAGCTGCAGGTATATGATTGGATGCATTGATGCCAGGGCCAGAAAGTTCTGCTGTCACGCGGAAGGGTGCAATCTCTCCGCTGTTTTTGTGGGTTCCATTGACAACAACCAAGAACTTGCATGTTATCGCCCCTTGTGCATTGATTTCTGGCATTGTTAGACCTCCAAGTAAAACATTGACAGCAGTGTTTCCGTACTCGCACGGCCCAGACAGAGTGCTGTCATAACTTTGGTCAGTAGTGACATCCAAACGGCTGTTGGCTGGAATGGTGCGGTTGCCATTGACAATCACCACAGTGTACTCGACTGTGCCACCAATTCTGACCAGATTGTTGACACTGGTGACTCCTGCACCACAGATAGGGCAAACATATGTAAGAGCACCTGCTCGCAAAACACCACTTGGTGCAGATCCTGTAGCAGGAACAGATAGTGTCAATGCAGTTGACGGCAGTCAGCAGTGCACCATGTTATATCACTCGCCTGTGTAGTATGTGTTTGGGTCGATACTTGAGTCCACGTCATTCGTCACAACACTGGTGGTGATGTACGACATGGCACTGTTGGTGTAGACCATCTCTGGAGCAAACATTTTGGGCTCCACATAGAAGATGGCAGCAGGGGTAGCTGCTGTGTTGAAGGGGGCAAAAGAAGGAGATATTGTGATCCCTGGGATATACCCTTCATCAGTCCATTCATCCAGAACAGAGACTGCAAAGGAGCACTCCACATCTTCATTGATACCAAGATCATTGTCTCCCCAGGGCTCACCCAACAAGAAAGGACCCCCGTCTAATGTGCAACTCAAGCTGTTTGGCACTGGTGAAGCTCCTGATATTGCAATGGTGAGTACACTGTTGGCTGGAATAGGTTTGTCTCCATTAGTGATGGTGAAGCTGTACTTCACCTTGCCATGTGTCACTGCCAGAGCATTTCCACTCACTGCAGACAGTGCATGTCACCCAGGATTAGTCATGGTAAACCCCCGCACCCAATAGGCTGCTGATGCAGTTTAGAGACTAAGCAACAAAGTGGATAACTGATCTACTCAGGCGAAAAATGATAGATGGCAATTTTGTGAGCTGCCTTTGCATTCGCAGTTCTTGCTGCAGTAAATTGCATACCATTGATGTGAGGGAGTGTAGTATCTACTACAACCGCTCCTGTAGCCATTGAGGTGCCAGTGTGTACCAGGACTTCACTAGTGATCTGAGGGTCAATGTAGTATGCCGTTGTAGGGTGATCCCACTCCAGGCCAGCAAGGAAAGCAGCGATCTTGCCTGCTGCTTTGTGATCAGCTCCGACTGTCACAGTGAACTCACAATTCCATACAATACCTGGCTGTAGAAGAGAAGTATTTGTCACTGGGATGCTGGGACTGCCCACCTCTGGGTTCAGTTGAAGGCCTGGGAGATTCACACTGTTACAGACAGCATTCGACACTGAAGAAGTAGCAGATGTCCTGAGCGACAGTGTGGCACCAGATGGGACATCTGTGGCGCCAGTAGTCATGTTGAAGGTGTATCTCACCAGCCCATCTTTCGTGATGATGTGTGTAACTTCTGGAACTGCACAGGCAAGGGTAGCAGCGGTGCAAGCATCTGTTGAGTTACCATATGATGTATTGTGCCAGGCTTGCATTAGGACAGATCAACAGTGGTTCCTGATGCACTGAAGGTAGAAGTATTGTGATCACAAGCTGGACTCAAATATACGTCTGGGTCCCTGGCCAATATGTAGCATGACCAAGGGACGTATTGCTGCATTGCAAATCAGACAAAGAAATTGGTAATTTTCAAGTCACTGTCGAGTGGGCCTTCACAGGGTGGTTGTTTCATCAAGTCAAAGCCATTGGGTGTCACTGTCTCACTAGTGACACAGAGGCCAACCAAGCACTCACCGCCACTGTAATAGCTGCTGCCCGACGCTGCATTGAACAGCCCTGCGCCCACTGGAGCTGTGATGTATCCAATTGGTACAGGGTCTGTGCTGATCTCAGGGATGAAGTACTGCCTGGTAGTGCTAGAACCATTGACCTTGGCCTTGACCTTGATGGTGTTTACCTGTGCTGCAGCCTTCTCTGTTTCATTCAACAAAGCATAGAATTTGCATGTCACCCAGCCATCACCAGACTGCAATGCAGCTGTCAAGGGACCCGTCCCCACACGAACCGGAGTCGAGTTGCTGTCTACACAGCTGATAAGACTGACATCATCTCTGCTGAACTCAAAACACAACGTGTTGTTGTTCTGAGCGTCCAATGTTCTGCTGCCAATGTTGAGCGTGACAGTGTAGATGATCTTGCCAGAGGTCTTCTGCAGACTGCCACCAACTGCAGATGCAGCAGACATTGACATCATGCACAAAGCAAAAGCACAGCCATCACCTGCAGCCAACTTGACTGAGTGGCCTACTCAGGGACATAGGATGGAATGATGCAAGCGGACATCATGTTTTTTGTCAAGTTGATACACGATGAGAAATGAGGCAATGCTCACTCATGTCGTGCTGATGGATGTTCAGGCTTTACTCGTCATCAAACTGCATGATTTGTGATGCATGCCGGCTTTGCTTATCTGTGTAGGGCACATCACATACCTGTTGTTATGCTGTTGTAAGTGTGCTCAGTCTTAGATCCATGCTTAGCCAAAGTAGCACCAGTATACACATATGTAACAGGGACTTGTACCTTGGGTACATAAAAGGCCTTCAATGATGGATCAGAGCCAGTAAATGTGACTTGCACATCAAATGGCGTAACCTGTCCAGCCAGCTTATCATCGGGTATCACCGGGATTTTGAAAGAGCAAGCCCAGGTCCTGCCGTTAATCACTAAAGTTCCAATGAGACCAGGCGCCTGCAAAGTATCAGACCCATTGCTGCACTGGATGCTGCCAGGGATGGGAACTCGTCCCTGAGTCTCCAGAGCGATTGAGGTGCCGGAGGACGGTATGGGCTTAACTCCAGCTTGAAATTGCACAGTGTACTTGACATGGCCACCTTCCTTGACCAAAGGCTGATCGTCATCAGCTGCAGTGAGAAATAACCATTGTCAGTTTACCCAAAGATACATATCCGCAACCGATTGAACACACAAGCATGGCCCATGTAGCTGTAAGTGTGAAAGTTGTGATTAAATTAGCATGAGAGGATACATGAGATCACGAGACGCTAGCAATTGATCAAATGGTCATTCATGAATACACGTACGTTTGCTCGGTGTGATGAAATAGGTGATTGAATTTTCTTGAGAGCCATCAAACAGCAGTAGCATGCTTTTAAGCCCTGTGTCGCTCCCTTGGGTCTAGTGAGTCCAACCATCTGCCCCAAGTCCTTGTGCTGCATATGCTCACCTGTATACCAGGTACCATCGTGTGTTTCCATGCTGTTGCCATTTGCATTCACAACCTCACTGCTGGGAGAGTGCAACCTCCCACCAGCATAAACAAGGACTGTTGGCGTCCGGGTGCTGGGAACGTGATACTCATAATGGGTTGTATCAGGCCCTGAAAAGGTGGCTGTCACGTCGAACGGTGCTATTGATGCAGCATCCTGATCAGAGGTGTTTGCTTGAACCTGAAATCTGCACGTAAGGGCGGTCTTGCCTGCAACTAACTTATTCAGGTTCACCCCAACAGGATACTCGTCATTGTTCAGAGGGTTATCACACTTGTTACCCACAACAGTGACACCAGCACGATCAAAGCTGAGAACAAGCATGTTGCCGTTGTTGGGTAGCGCCTTCTCCCCTGTTGTCAAAGTCATGGTGTAAGTGACCTTGCCACCAGCTGCCACCAAGGGATCACTGGTGCCAGAACTAGCTGCGAGCAGGCGACACATCACAGCTCTAAACACCTTTTCACCAACAAATCGATATGTTATCTATGCACAAGAAGCAGCACATATGCCAAAAGGTAGATGAAGTGAGTACTCACTCACGGCATAAGTATACTACAGTCAGCAGGCCAACAGCCAAAAGCAGTCACAACATCACCCTTATCGCATAAACAGGATGCATCCCGCAGCGTGTCACTCACTTTCATGATAATGCAAACCTTCATCACCAGTTACGTCCACAGCTGTAACAGGGTCGACTGCCAGTGTACCACCTGTGTAGACATATACTTCCGGCATGGGCAGCTGGGGTACATAGAACGCTTTGGTGAGTGCTGCTGGGCCACCAAAGACCAGCTTCACCTGGAAGCCAGCTATCTTCCCTGCCATTTTGTGGGATTCAGTCACAGACACCAAGAACTCACAGTCCCAGACCTCATTGGCAGCTCTAAGCGCTGCATCCGATTCAGTGATGGCAGCACTGGGTGCTCCAACACCTGGTGTCAGCGTGATGTTGGTGGGTTCGCCACTCACAAGCTTTGTGATAGTACATTTGGGGAATATGGGAGGCGGGCCAGTAATAGTTGACAAGGCCAGCGTAGAGCCAGCAGGCAGAATAGCAGCACCGGCATTGAACCTGAACATGTACTTCACCTGACCGCCAGACTTGACCAACTTGGTACCTGGGACTGCAGTGAATAAAGGTGGAATTACACAACAGAGAGCCACACGTTGCTAGCTGGTAATGCCATCAGTCATGTGCATGGGTACCTTGCACAGTCAGCTTCAAGCGACAAGCAGCTTCTAATATATTCTTCTGTTGCTTGCAGCAGTAGTGCTGCAGGGGTGTGTGACTTGCCCAACAGGCTTGTGATAGAGGTGAGATGCCAACCACAAGTTTGCAGCCATAGCAGCTTATACCTGGGACAAAGTACATGTCTTGAAGCTCCACAACCTCAGTGGTAGGTTGTGCCAGGGATGCTCCTGTGTAGACTGGAACTTCAAGGGTAGGAGGAGTTTTTGACTCAATGTAGAAGGCCCTGGTGACACCTGTCCCCTTGTATTCGGCAATTATAGAGAAGGAGGGTACCTTGGCAGATGCAGCGTGTGTTGTACTGACGATGACATCTACAGTGCAAGTGTACTCGGATCCGGCCACCAGTTGTGTAGAGTCCGTGATGGGATGATGATTGTCGTGTGTAGTGGTCGGCACTTGAGCTCCACTGTATGTACAGCTTGAGTTGGTCAGTGTCACATCACTGTTGTCCGATGTGAACAGCAGTGTGCTGCCAGTAGGAACAGCAGTGAGTCCATTCTTGACCTTGAACTTGTACCGTACAGTGCCACCTGGCCGTACTATGTTTGTTCCATCAACTGCGTGTGACCAGACAAACAAGCACCATCTCAGGTCACAGACCGCCGGTAGACCTCAGCAGGCTGCATACAGCGGTGGTCTACAAAGCATACCATGGCACTCTTTCTGAAGTGATGTGACAAGAGTGGATGTGCTCTCAGCAGAGTGCAGTTCATATGCCAGTCTGAAATACAGGTATAAAGGCTATCATCTCACCATCAAAAACATATGATCCTGACACCAGCTCATGTGTATCGAAGGTCAAAAAGCCGCCAGTATACACAGCAACCTCGGTGGTAGTGGCTTTGGGAATGAAATGTGCAGCTGTTACATCCCCGCCAGAATATTCAAAAGTGACATCAAAAGGTGCTATCTTTCCAGCCTGCTGGTGGAGCGATGTGACAGCGATAGAGAAGACGCATGTCCAGTTGACACCAGCTCCCCTGGACCCATCCGGCACGGCAACACTGGGCACCATATTCTCCAAAGCACCAGAGGTGCAATTAGCGTCACTGTAAGTATCTATATTTGGTGTTGCTGTTGCTGGATCACTGGAGCTTGAGGTGGTCAGACTGAGTGTGGTTCCAGATGGTATGCCAGTAGCTCCGGTGGTCAGTACCACAGAGTATTGCACCTTCCCGCCACTTTTGACCAAGGGCGCTTGGCTCTGCATATCTGCAAACAAAAAGCATGTGCAGCATTGTACAGCACCCAACAGCAGTTGCCCCATCAGGAGTAGGGCATGAACTCGATGATACTGCTCCCACAGGACTCATGACACATGATGCTATGCAAGGAACTGGCATGCCTCAGATGCAAGCAATACCATGTGTGCGGCTCAGGGTATGGAAAGTGATGCAGTTGAATGTTGCAGATTACTAGCTAGGATTGCTGTGCCAAGAGTGGATGAGACTTACCTTCAAAGAACGTAGTAGCACCAGCTGTGGTCACTACTGAACCTGTTACAGTTCCAAGTTGGCCACCAGTGTAAACTGGAACATCAGATGTCTGTACATCGGGTATGTGGTACTCCTTGGAACCAGTGGTGGTACCAGCTGCACTGATGACTGCTGTCACTAGCAACTTTGGGATCTTGCCTTGGGACTTGTGTGTACTGCTCACAGGCACTAAGATGTCACAGTCAATCTCAGTGGACAGCATGGCTTCTGAAGTGGCTGTGTTCAGGGAAAAGGTGCCACCAAGGACCTTTGTACAGGGTCCAAACGTGGCACCTGGTGGGTTGGCTGTTAGACTGATTGTACTGCCTGACGGCACATTCTTCGAGCCAGTTGATATGC
>JARWLF010001010.1:0-11779 GCA_029853055.1 Scenedesmus sp. KT-U | reverse complement strand
GTGTGTGTGTGTGTGTGTGTGTGTGTGTGTGTGTGTGTGTGTGTGTGTGTGTGTGTGTGTGTGTGTGTGTGTGTGTGTGTGTGTGTGTGTGTGTGTGTGTGTGTGTGAAGTTTGCAGACAGTGGCGGGAGTTTGGACAGCTCGCGCGAGCTGCTGGAGTGAAACGTCACTTTCTGGGTGCCGCTTGCACAAGCTGCAGCTGTCGCGCAAGAGGCAATAGCTACCCAAAGGGGTTTTCTTTACTGAACCTGTGCAACGAGACCGAGCAACAACCTGCCTAGTGCCTGCGGAAAGCAGCTGCAGTGCTCGACGTCTGACACCGAGGGCACATCGTGCGTTCTATGCAACTGTCGAGCACTGCTATACGTGTCGAGCATTGAATCATAAAAGGATAGAAGATCAGGTCCTCGTATTGAAACCTACATGCCGCTCGGGTTTCAGCGGCAGAATTCCGCGGATGCCGCCTGCTCCGGCGGGTGCCGCCGAATTCGCGGGCGTCTTGTTCGTGTTCGCTTTTCAACCTGTTTCCACAGCATTTGCAAAGTACGCATATAAAACATGTCATGTATGCTTGTTTCCAGCACTACATCTCAGTCTGGGCGGCAGGTGCGTTTGGTCACACACATATATCAATGCCCAACCCCTAACTTGGGTGAACTACCACCTGAAACAAATAGAGTGGACTGGTACTGTGACAGGGCCAGACTGGATCATTCAATCCACCTGTGCAGCACTGGGCTGCATGGGTTTTGCATGGACCAATGCCCTGGAACATGCTGGCAGCATCGAGCCGTCACCAGGACCAAAGCCCTGGAGGGGCGCACTCGCATCTCCTTTCCAAGCACCAAAGTTTGAGAGCCTGGTCTGTATAACACAAGGCACAGCCACTTATCCTGAGAAGCAGGTCAGAGGTTACGGTTGCTAAGCAGGACCCATAAACTGTCCAAGCGGCTCATCTCATGCTGTAACCATCTTCACCGCCAATGCTGCCTTGCGGCAGGGCAAGGCATGAACTCGCTGCATCCTTTTGGTATGACATACACACTGTGTGTTATTGGCTTCTTGTTAAGGCAATTCCGAGAGTGTCGTATGTGATGCATGCCCTGCATCACAGATCGAGGCAATACCATCCGTATCCAAGTAGTTGACTTGCAGTACCTTTTCTCCTCAAGAAAAGCAGTGCGTGACAGCTTTTAATCCTCTGCCAGCAGCACGGCCATCTGGCAGCAGTATAGCCACCAGAGTGGGGCACTTCGTCTGCCAGGACTACTGAACCAAATCTTGATGAGAAGAGACTTCATCTTTGCAGCTTGTGGAGTGACCCCTTTGTACAAATCAATGGTAGTTTTCTTTGAAAACCTTTTAAGATATGATATAAAATGAACTGGGTACCATTCAGACAAGACTGCGGTATAACGGAATATCGGCACAAGGGTTGCTTTGTCAACGCTCGCAGACAAAGCTGCAAAACTACATAGACCGGGTAGTGAATCCAGCCTTGCCATACGCTCTGCTGACTGCTCAAAGTAGAAGAGCAAGTACAGGTGCGTCATGCGGGTGTAGTCTCACGTTAAATTCTCAACAACTGATCAGCGGACTTCGAGGCCTTCAAGGCGCAGCACCCATACAACACAACTAGAGTTATTTGGTTGAGCTCACAACACACGCCAAGTTGAATGGGCAGTTGCTTGCATCCGTTGTAGGCGTTGTTTTTGCACACAGCATGATATTTTCGACACTTTCAGTTAGCAAACAAGGTTCCGGAAAGCAGTGTGCCCGGCACTACACAAGACAAACTGCTATACGAAACCGGAAGTCCTCTCTAAGTAGAAACCCCAAACACAATATCGCCTACTTTGACGAACACGTTTGTGCTGTTTCCTGCTATTGAAGGCTAGCTCCCTGACCATGGCACGTAAAATCACGAGGGCCCCTGCTGCGCGGTGCCGTCCTCGGAGGAAGGCTGGTTGGTTCCTCCGTCGCGGGTCTCTAGCAACTTCTCGCGTCCTGCGCACGCGAGGGTTCGGTGACATGTTGCACTGTCAACCAGATTCTACTAGGCCTGACGATGATAATGGCATGACAGCTACGATCACCCAACCTTTGCGCACAGTCTATGCCTCAGCAGAGACGCAAAGATCACAGACCGCCACTGCACTCACTCAGCTTGACCGTTGTGACCATCCTCCAGTTTGTGGGCCGGAGTCCATAGCCACACGCTGCCCTGCTGGTATCTGGTATCACAACACCACACTATGCTAACACAGTTCAGACTCTGGTTGAAGGCAGCAGTGCCAGGTGTGCAGAGACATGTGCTTGTTGTATGCAATGTGTGTTGCTTCAAATCAAACCTGTTCCTTACTGCCATGCAAAGCACAGCACAACAACATGATGACAGCAGGTTGACAGGCAGACCTCGAACCGTGATACCGTGTTGGTGATTAGATGGGCTCTGTCGGTATTGTCCTTTCTGAGTTATCAAGGGGGGGCTCCACCCCCCCTTGGACTCCCCTGGTTATCGTGTACAAGCCAGCAGACTGCTCGTTGCATGCATGTATTATGCTGCACCATGGCCCTTAAGCTTGTTCCAAAGATGTGGGTAAAAGCTGTAACGCCTTATCATTATAGATACCGATTTGATTGCTGCACCGTGTTGTTTGTTTTGAGCATAGGATGCTCAGCATACCATATTTTTCCTACTTGTCTGGGGCGTGTGTGGTAGCTGCTGTCAGCATGTGGCAGACTCCTGCTTCCTCCGGATACATCACATAGACAGATGATGCAATTGTCAACCAACATGCGGACTTTGAAAGCATGGTGCTCACTGATTGGCAGCACAGCAGCATGGAGGCAGGAAGCAATAACAGCAGTCTGACGACAACAACATGCCATGCCAGCAATTAGCACATGCTTTGGTCACCGCATCTGATCCAGGATGGGCACAATATTGTGTACCGTGGCTGGAGTTTTGCCTTGTTGATGCAGTACCTACTAGCACAGAAAGGAACTTTGAAAGTTGCACCTCCTTCGGCGTTATCGCATGCTGTTGCTGTTGCTCTCAAATTGCAGACCGTCTGGACTGCGCCGCACTCTTGATGAGTCATCGTGCGTAGATGTTCCTGTCATGCTGTGCATTGCAAGGGTCATACAATTGTGAGATCAGGGATTCCCTCAGCTACCCCAAGCGTGTACTGGGGTGGCAACTGCTGCAAGGTAGCCGGCAGTTGTTGCAGCTGTCCTGTAGCTTGCCAAGCATTGCCAATGCTTGGCAAGGCTTCCACCACCACTGTTGGCTGTTGATGATGCTGGTACCGCACCTGCAATACTGAAGTTGTCGAGTGGGACACTGCCAACTGCCCTTTTGCGCCTGTCGGCGCCTCAAGTTCCTGCGCAGCTGCATCTGCATAAATCAACCACTGGTGCTGGTCTTATCTTGTTGGTTGCCTCATCCACAAGGTCTTGCTATGCCCACCAAGAGGTCAGAGGCTATCAGATGATATCACCCTGAGACAGTGACTAACATTCATGCAGTTGTTCTTGGCTTTACTTGATAATGCCACAGGTCTGGCACAGACTGAGGTTCATCGTAGATCAGCAACCTGGACCCCAAGACTTTCAGCTCTAGTGCATTGAGTAGACATCCCGTTGTACACCCGTTGACTGATAGTGTCCTCCATACATGCATTTTGAGCTGCAATGTCAGCAGCAGCCGCCAAGGCGAGTAGTTGCAGGTGTTGGCAGTTTGTACACCTTCTGCAGCTGTCGCCTTTTCACTACCACCAACTCAGGTGGCTTTGAAAGCTGTGTTTTGAGTATCCGATACAGTATAGTACAGACGGCAGCACCCGCAGCAGTCTTGCAGGCATCATCACCACTGCTTCCAGCACATGGAGCTGCTGCAGTTTCTGGTGGTACATGCAGCATGAACCAACTGATGTGAGTCGAACGCGTGTTCAGAACTCAACAATTGATGTCTAGTTTTGGCTGGTAAGAGCTTCATCAGATCGATCACACAACATACAGATGTTGGCATGACCATTGCTTGGATCTCTTCTACTGATCGGCGAAAACACGGGCTGGGCAATCACAGTTGACAGTGCCGGCAACACACCAATCACAGATGCCAGTGCAACATCGTGGAAGGAGCATGCATGTGTGAACAGGAATGCAAGCAATCATTGATGATCAAGCAGCACAAGTGGGGCCGTGCATGGATCAACATGGCTCCAATGGGGCGCTTACTGCAGTATGGAACCACCAGTTCTGCATTAAAGCCACCAAAGATGGATACAACACGTGCAAGGGTCACACTGTTGACTGGAATACACCCTATTCAGCACTGCTGAAACGGTCGCTGTCATCTCAAACTCAGCGGTGGGAGCAGCACTTCAATCGGTAGCGGCTCTGAGTCCAGCAGCACCACCAGCAACAGCAGCACTTGTCTGAGTTTGTGCAACATCAACTGCCATGCTTGTATATGCTGCAGTATCGTTTAAGTGTCATAGTGTACTTTGGTGCTGACCCATAATGACCCAGAGTCAAGAGGCCTGTCAACATTCAGCATATCTCTCTGTTGTCGCATGCGATGCTACATCTCTGCTGGACGGCTTCGACTATCCAGCTGCTACCTGCTCAAAGTTGTTCCAGAAAAGCGACCTCTTTGGTGGAAAGGGATGCTGCTGTTGCTGCAGGTGATGCGCTCAGGCTCCTTCATGTATTGTTGTAAGCCCTGTCGCTTGATTGACTGAGCTACAGCATTCGTTGCTGCGTCATGCGCCATGCAGAGAAGTGCAGCTGGCAGCCAAAGAGCTGAGATGATGTGTTGCATCAGCATCCTGGTGTGCTTCTTGAGTAAGTCCTTGACTATTCTCCTCACCGTCAATGTCTCTGGGACTCAGCCACCCAGTTTTCAAAGGATGAAAGTCAGGCAGCAGGTGCCTGCATTGTAATCACAAGCATGATTCAGTTAATGTACTTGAAGACTGCTGCTGTGGTACACTGGGTACTGTATGGCGACATGCGATGGTATGCAAGGTTCCTTGACTGAGCATAAGTAATTTGCAGCCCACTTGTCCAGCAGTTGAGCATGGAGCTCGAAACCATGTTTATGCTGTGGCACCGTGCTCTGTCAAACTGTGCTCACTGAGTCTGCAGGGGCTCAGCCATCGGATGGCTAGGGAGGCACTTGCTACTAGGTACTACAGATTGCCGCAGCCCGCATACGTCTGTATTGGCAACATAGGTAGCCACCGCCCACAGATGCCCCGTGCTCACCTGAAAACAGGCTGTTGCAGATGGACCGGGTGGATTGGAGATTCTTCAGCCAGCTGCAGCCCTAGGGCATCCTGTACGACCCGTGCAGCACTCATCCTTGACACACCGCAAAGGTTTGCAGCCTCAACATCATGATGGGCTTGCTGGCAGCACATGCTATTGCAGCCTGCTGCTCCATGGCCATGGTGGCCAGCCCTGGCATTCTGTATCAACTGCTCAAGAATAGCCACACGAAGGTGCTCAGCCCAGTTACCTCACAGTGTGAAGTCTTTCTGAGCAGCCCCTGGCCAGAAATCAAGCGCCAGCAGCGCTCCCTTTGTGTACCCATGCAACACATGAGTCCAAACGCTAGTGACCTGCCCATACCGTATGGGTGATGGGTTACTGCCAGTGAGTTTCACACATAGCTGATTAAGCATGCTACTATCACCGTCACGGTGCGGTCACCACATGGGCCACTAGCACCAGGCACTAGACCCGGCATAATGTGGTAGTGCCTTGACACCGTGGGCGGTCTATCATACCGTGGTGACAGCAATATGAAGAACATTTGTATACTTATGTACAATGTTGGTACAGGTTCTGTCAGCCAATAACACACAGAGCTTAGCCGTCATCTCCAGCAATGCCATTGTTGTCAGGCTGACTAAGCTCAGTACTGAGGCAAAGAAGCTCCCTATGCAGAGGATGAGTCTTAGCAAATGCAACCAGCAAACCAAGGTCGCTCAGATGTTCGGAACTTCATGGAACTTGACAGCACCTTCTTGACTGCCAGTCCTGATGGTGCAAACAGCCACAGTCACACCTTCATGCTCATTGCCGACATTGGCAGACCGGCATGCCAACCACTGGAGTCAACCTGGCCTCTGCTGCCTGAACTGGAGCTCTAGAGCTGCAGCGCTTGTACTGCCTGTGCTTACTACCGTACTGCTATGTAGCTGACCATACATGAGTCCATGCTCTTTGCTGGCATGGACAATCTGGCATACTATGCCCTTCTCAGCCATGAAGGACATATGCTTGGTATCATCATGATGGCGAGTCGCTCCACTTCCGAAGTCAGCACCGCCTCTAAATGACTGCATACAGTATTGCTGGTCAGCCATGTAACAGGGAGGAAGTCTTGGTGTGCATGCGCAAGAGCCAAGTGTTGCAACATGCATTTGTTGTGTGAACTTCCACTTCGAGCACACTACTAGTTGAAGGGTATCCAGCACATCACACATGTCTCGCACCTGGTTGTGATTATTGCTTGGCACCAGCCTTTGCTGAGGACACTTCACACTGGACATAATGGTGCAGCTTTGTCCCTGCATAGTATGTGTTGGTGACAGTTCCCGAAAGTCGCGTTAGCGAATGGAGGGATTACCATGCCTAGAGTGCGGTGTCCGTCACGTTTTTTGACGTCACTTTCGAGGAGTATGATGCATAGGAAGGGTAAGTGACGCATAGGAGGGGCTCGTTCGTGTGCGCACACGAAGAGTTTGGAATGAGTAAATAGGAAAGATGCCTACAAAATGTTGGTTTCTACCCGTTGTAGGGACAAACGGTCTGACGTTCGTGTGCAGGGTATGTGCTGGTACAGGTCGAAGAGCTGGCAGCGATGCGTCTCGCATGCACCAGTCAAAGTAAAAGTTAAACGTTAGTGGATTTACGTCTGCAGCTATTGTGGAAAGCATCGTGCATAGGCTCGTAGGACGGGGGCGCGGTAGTCCGGCCAAGGGGTACTAATTATAATTATAGAGGAGTACTCCTTTAGTACCCCTTGGTCCGGCAACTAGTGACGCCAGCCAGATCTGCAATATCTATCGCAAAAACAAGTGACGTGCAGACAAAGATGTCAATAAGGGCGGTCTGTGTGGCTTGCGGTGGTGACTGCTTGCTTCTATATGATCATGTTGGCGCGCGGTGTGCTGTAGCCCTCATTTGCGTGCAAGTTTCTGCGCTTTCAAAAGCAAGCTAGTGAATGGATACCTCATTGCCTTGTCCCGATAAGAGTGCTGCTTGCTGTGTTAACTGCTGTATGCCCGCGCGCAGGAGCGGTACAAAAGGCCAATCTGCAATCAGCACTGCTTGCTGTGATGTGTGCGAGAACACTGCGTGGGTGATCACAGCACCTTTTGAAGAAACCATCGTCGCTCAAGGTGGTAGATACGACTACCTCGCTGCTTTGGAAGGGCACTCTTTGGCTTACAATAGCAGCTTGCGAGCTATGCAGCAGCCAAGCAGGCCTTGTGCTTGTGATTGCCAGAAGCAATAAGGTGTTCAAGATCTCCTGTAGCACTGATCGCTTGCTCGAGGTGCCCTTTACACGTTGCGATGGGTTTCCACAGCCCAACTTTCTTTCACAACTACTGCCTACGAGCAGAACAAGCAGCAGTCGTGCTGACCCATGGTGCCTGCGCTCTGTAAGCTCGATCTGGCATCGCCATAGCAACAGCTGCGACCTTGGGGCAAGCCCTGGACACAACCTACATCATTGTCCAGTTGACTTGGCCCTGCTCCTGCATCAAGCCTGCAGCCATGATGGTGTTACGCAATAGCTTGGAAGTCGATCTACTGAGTTGGGCCCCAATATAGTGAAAGAATTCTTTCCCTTCTTTCCCTTTCGAAAGGGAATAGTGTTGCTGCCTCGGTCCAGGCAAGCTGCTGCCAAGCTGCTGCCAAGCTGTGCTACTGCCGTTGGTGATCATGTGCTGTAAACAAAACCGTTCCAGGCCATATTATGGGTGCTGCTTGCAGAACTTCTCACAGTGTGAGTGACTCAACAGGTTGGGCTTGCTTTGGAATGGCACGGCTGCTTGTTTGAGTTGCTCATCACTGACCACCAACGACCTCATTGCACCGGCGCAAGGTTAGTTTCGGCTGCATCTCGTAGGTGGTGCACAATGACTGGTGTGATTGGCACATGCTTGGTTACCGTTGCTGTCGTGCCTTGATACGTCTTACATCTGTGGTGTCCAAGTGTTGCATCCGATGAAGAGTCTTTACTGAGGTCACCTGAGGTCAGCGTCTTCACGCATCCGATATGATTGTGTCGCATTCAGCTTCAGGTCTTGTGCAACATGCATGTCAGGGTTGATACATGTACATGTACATGTACATGTCGCCACTCTCGCTTGATAGCTGGTCGGTTGACATCACGTTGTGCCGCACAACGGCTGAGCCTGCACTTGGCAAGTGACACAAGTTTCAGTCCTAATGTAGGACAGATGG
The DNA here is from genome assembly GCA_029853055.1 of Scenedesmus sp. KT-U. NCBI lineage: Eukaryota > Viridiplantae > Chlorophyta > Chlorophyceae > Sphaeropleales > Scenedesmaceae > Scenedesmus > Scenedesmus sp. KT-U. The sequence goes on along the minus strand of JARWLF010001010.1, from coordinate 3,290 downwards.
GGCCCAATGTGCACCCGCTACTTCTTGGTTACAAGCATGGTTTGACTTGCTGGTTTTACCAGTCTGTGTTTGTGGTTTTGGCAGGTGTTGCTGAACTTCTTGTCTGCTTTGTATGTTCATGCGGGTGCGTAGCACCTGGCAGGCATCATCTTGAAGTGGCTTCTGGCGGTGTCATGTTGCTCATGCTGTGGTGCATACTCAGTATAGGCTATCCTTTCTCAATTGTCGGCATCATGATGTTCTCAACCACAATCTGGTGTCTGTCCCTCACAGCAACAGCATATGAGGCTGCTGCAGCCCACACCCGGCCCTAACAAAGTGCATGCAAGGCCCAGAAGTTCTGGATGGTCATGCCTGGCCGCTTTGAATGCCATGGACTGTGGTCGCAGAGCTGCCAATGATCATCATGCATGAGTCATGCGTCAGTGGCACCTGCAACATGCTGCATCTCAGTTGCCATCTGGTGCAAATGCAGCATCCGACCAGTCATGCAGCACTCGGTTCTTTGCACCTGCTGCTATGACTCATAGGAGTGACTCCTGCTCAACAACAGCATAGGCAGCTAGTGCAGCATCGTCAAGATCAACAGAGACAACAGCTCAGGCAGCAACAAGCCCAACAACGGCAGCAAGCTATGGCAGCCATGTTGTCCTAGGCTAAGCTGACAGCAGTTTTGGCAGTTGTTGGCTGATTTTGTCATGTTTAATCCAGTGCCAGGGAGTGGTTTTGTTGACTTACCTAGTGACCATCCTTTCATCTGCCGATCAGATGATGATGTGTTGAAGTTGTCGCACAAATTGTAGACATGACTCGCAGGTTGTGCTATTCCCATGGTTGTTTTGAACACTAATAGGATGTACATGCTTGGTATGCAGCAACCATTCTTGGAGTCTTCACAGGTCGCACTAAGTTGCTTCTATGCCTGTGCCTATGCAATGCATTGCTGCGAAGATATCACTGTGTGCATTGAGTCTCTGTTGTGCCTCGCATGTACCGTGTCTCAGACACTATGGCGGCTGGTTACTTGGGTGTGGGGATCTGGAGAAGGAACATACTATGACGGGACAACACTGTGGAAGCGTGGAAAAGAATTGTGTCCGAAGGACGGGGGCTCGAAAGCATCCAGTAGTTCAGAAGAACATAGAACTTGAATAGAGTTCAGGACACTCGCCTACGTTTCAAAGCCACGTAGTTCTATCCCAGTCAGAGACCTGACCATAAGGGCATGACTGTCATATTGACCACAGCTAGAAAGCTGGACAATCCAAGGTCACGTCGAAGAACAATCCCTGATATGTAACGATGCCGTTACACATACCCACTGGTCACTTATGGCTAAATGGTGGAGTGTTGACCAGTGTTGTTTCAGCTGTTGCAGCGTGTGTTGTAGGTCGCTGCGTTGAACTCAGTTGACTGGAACAAGAGCAATATCTGGACTAGCAGTTTTAACTCAGTTAGGAGACCACCTCCCGTGAAACAAACTCATCATCATCATCATCATCACCACCATCATCTCATGCGTCAATGGCATCTGCAGCATGCTGCATCTCAGTTGCCATCTGTCACAACAGCAGCATCTGACCAGTCATGCATTACTCGTTTCTTTGCACCTTGTTTTGCACCTGCCGCTGTGACTCCTGCTCAACAGCAACATAGGTAGCTAGTGCACCATCATCAAGATTAGCAAAGACAACAGCTCATGCAGCAGCAAGCTCAGCAGCGGCCTTGTTCCAGCCTTTTGACAAGCACAGTTGGGCTGTGAATCCAGAAGTTGCAGCAGCTTTGCCCTGGGAGGTCAAGCTATTAATAGGAATATTCCTGTGCTGTGTTGTACAGTCATTCGAACATGTGCAAGCCTTGTCAAGTGTCAGACACTTACCACACACCACCTGTGCGGGACATGTTCACAGTAAGCTGTGAGAGAAAGCCACTTGCAGTATCTGTCAAGCATGCACACATGAAAGTGGCTGAAAAAGGATGCTTTCTGTTGCTCTAGACCGTCTACCAGCATCAGTTTGGGATGCATGTAACGTGAACACTAAGACATGCGGTATACCAGACGGAACATGCGCATGCATGCATCTACCTGTTGTCCTGACTTTGCCGCTTGATGATCTTGCTCAGCTTGCTCATGATGTACCTGTTTTGCAACTCCAAACCTGTGTATGCTGGTGTGCAACTGGTGCTGATTTGTGCTACATTTTGTAAGCCACAGCTACCGGTACCATGGTAAGCTGGACTTATTTCAGAGGCAGCAGTGAGCTCTAGCCTAGCTAGCTCACCGAGTGCTGATGTTGATAGCTCATCACCTTGACCATATGTAGCAGTGCATTACCTACTAACTGTGCTAGTAACTGCATCGTATCACAAGCTGAATCGCGTTCACCTTGCTGACACCTTTCTACTGCTTCTGATGCTTGAAATGTGTGTGGTGACTGCATGTTGGCGTCGGCAACCTTGAATCTGACTAGGTATACTCTGCTTGCATCTTATGTATCGGACTCGCGAGCTTGCGTGCAGCCCTATGTCAACCTCAATAACCATGGAGAAGGCTTCACGGTCGCCAACACCAAGGGGATCGGGACATGCATAGTCAATAATAAGTGTCCTGGTTGAATTTCGGGCTTGTGGCTTGCCACCCTTGTTGGTGACATCAGCAGCTGCTGCACCAGGTGCGGAGGCTTGTGTAATTGTTGCACTGGCGGCATTTGCCTCACTGTACGTCTCACATTGAATGTATATGACACATGGATGTGGTATCTGGCATGCGTTGCAGCACTTCCCGCAGCACTCCGTCCCAGCCCACGTACGTATACGCGTACCACGGGACCCGCAGTGACCACAGCCTTTGTGCGGTGCTCGCTCTGATGCAGCAGGCAAACATAGATATTGTTTTAAATTGTAAGCTTCTGCAACCAGAACGTAGTAAGCAACCTCACGACCAAGCCAACAGGTACCTTTGGGCATCCGCTTGAGTGACTAGCTAGGTGCAGCCGTATTTTGAAACGGGCACGGTTATGAACAACGAACGCTTCGATCTTACTGCATCCAGTGCCTCGAGAACTCCTAACACCCGTTTTTGAACCCGCAGAGACTTCGGCCGCGAAGAACAAGCGCTCAAGAGCACGCGTGATCAAGCCGAGTACAAAGAGTAGCACAGCCAGGCGTCTTGTTTCATAATATGTTTCAAACCACTGTCTTTCGCGCTTCAATTGTGAGAAAAACACAACGCCTCGAACACTCCTAATACCCGTTTCAGAACCCGCACCCCAGCAGTCTCGGTCGGTTCG
>JARWLF010001009.1:0-11779 GCA_029853055.1 Scenedesmus sp. KT-U | reverse complement strand
AAGCTGCCGGCGGCTTGGAGATTCAGCCCACAGCAACTGTTGACTCTACTGCTGGATGTTGTAAAGAGTAATCGTACCCTGGAGTCAGCATTATGTCAGCTGCCTGCAGCAGCAAAGCTGACCAGCGGTGATTTGGCAGAGCTGTTACAGGCAGCTGAGCGGCATCAGAACCATGCCAACGTCAATCTGCTGCGTGAGCTGCAGGCAGCTAGCGGCACCAGCAGTGGTGACTGAACAGCGTTGAATGTCGACAGAGGTTTTGGGTGTTGGCAATGCTGGAAGATCTGCCTCTGATTGACAGCTGTCAGCAGCCGACACTGCGGCAGAACAATAAGCTGCCAGCTGCCGGGTGACAGAGTGTTGCTGAACATGCTGAACATGCAGTTGCTGAACATGCAGTTGCGCCGTAGCACAGCGTCGGGATTGCCTGGCGCCAGGATGTTGTATGAAAGAAGAGGGTGATTGGCTCATGCAACAGGGTGTATGCAACACAGCATTTTGTGGGACAATGATTGCTGCCTGAGTCGTGAAGGGCTGCATGGATTACAGCTGTAGCATATGAGTTGCAAGCAGCTAGCAGTTTGCGCCATGTTGACAGCAACCCTGATGCTAACAGCATATAATGACATGCACAAGCAGTAACAACGAATACCACAACGTGAACACAACGTTGGCGGTGATGGTGATGACTGTGGCACTGATTGATCAACACGGGTTTGCTTGTGTCGTTTCACATGTTGTGACGCAGAAGGGTACTGTTGGTACATGCTGAACAATCCAGACATCACCAACCCGGTTGCGAGGGTCCTTTGAGCTGTATCAGTACACTGGTGGTGGTCATCCTGATCATTGGTCACGGCCGACCCGAAGCCCGGCCTGGGTCCGACACTGGTAGGATGCGATCAACCTTGATGCTCGGCAATGCATGTTGCATGGTGTTATTACCATCGAAAGTATGCTATTGTCACACTCATATGGCGTGTACACATGTTAGTAGTCCTTGATGAGCACCCGTTGCAACCCGTATCGTGCCGACAACGTTGTTGTTTCGACAGCGTGACCATCCGAGGACTAATATACTGCAGGCTACGCAGCTTGTGGCTTTACACGACCTTCTTGTATGCCTATCCTCTTCCTCTGTCTCGTTCACTGCTCAAGCTGCACTGCACGAAGATGGGCTCCCCTGATCCACAGCCGTTTTCCGCGTCTGTCAGCGATGTGGAGCACACACTTTCCGAGCTTGGACTGCACAGATGCCTAATACATCACGAGCTTTCAGATATATGGGAGCTTCAGATCGCACCCAGGCTCAGTCTGCAGGACTGGAGCAGCCTTGCTAAAACCAGCAAACACTGGTATCAGACAGCAGCAGCAGAATTTAACAGACCTGAGGCTAACCAGCTGATGAAGACACTGACAGCATACATGCTGAAACATCTTAGCAGACATGCTTTGATTAGCAGTAATGTAGGGTATCAAAGGATGGCCAGGGAATTGAGGCAGGTTGCGGAGAACAGCAGCCCCAAGATGATCTTGACAAGGCTTTGGATCGTTGCTTCATTCCTGCAGCGCTTCACACGCTGGCAATCCTGGGGTCCCATTTTAGCAGCTACTCCAGGTCTTGTGCAGGACTTCACGCAGCTATTCACAGTGCCACGCCTGCCTTGGGACATGGCACAATGTGCCGTGCAGCATATGGGTGTGTGCATGAGCTATCAACAGCTGCTGAAGCTAGCCTATGATGATCGTGTTGTGGATTTCAAGTCAGTAAAGACGTGGGTGCAGGTGCAGAGTGAGCTGGGCGTGAAAACAGACATCCCAGACATTGCTGTGAAAGTTCTCTGTGGAACACTCAACGAGCAAGATCTGGTAAGTTGGCAGTTTTGGATGGACAAGTAAACTACTCCAGGCCGTCTGTTTTTTGCAAGAGTATGCGTAGGTTGTGCAGTGCAATGTTACCTGGCTCATGCAGTGATTGCCAGCCTGTCCCAATAGTCTGCCTGTGGTGACCTGTGGCATCTGCTAGCCATGTTGTGCCAGTCTCATTGAGTGCAACTCCCTAAGTTCGCCACTATAAGGCTTTTGACGATCACATATGTGCTCAGCAGAGTCTGCGCCACAGTACTAGTGTGCTATGGCACAGATCTGGTCTGAGTAAGGAGCACACATCCGATGCATTCAAGTATGTGAAACCTTAGCCTAACCCAGCGGCTGATACTATCATCTAGTAGATCATGCGCTGAGTTGGCGAGTCTTGACCAGTAACTATCACGAATTCAACAGTTGAATGGTATTATGTGTCTGCTGCAGGATGATTGGCAGCCTGCAGATTCACAAGGCCTCACCAACCTGCTTCAGCTTGCGCTCCGTGGCACCAATCTCAACATAGTGGCATCAATGGCTGCCCAAGCAGTTTCCCTGGTGCAATGTGATGCCTTCACTGCGAGGACTGGTAGCAGCGGTGCTTCAAAACTTGCAGCAACCTCGGGCCCTTGTGCTGACACGTGCAGTTGTGACGGGTGCAGTACATGCAGCTTGTGAAGATGCTGCCATGACCTGGCAGGATGATGATGATGGCAAGATGGTTAAACAGAAGGTTCATGGCAAGGGCAAGATCACAAGCAGCACTCTGGAGGCACTTGGCAAACAGCAGGCTGTGAAGAATCTGAGTGCCCCTGATGTGTTGAACCTTTTCAATGTCTTCTGGGTCCGCAGATGCTCCTTTTCAGGTGCTGAAGCCACCATGATTCTGGAGTGGTTGTTCAAGCTTCCCGCAGCACCCACTTCAATGATAGACATGGTCCTGAAGTCACTGGAGCGGGCTGTGCAGCAGCAGAATGTTGACATCCTGTCCACAATTTGCTCCAGTTCAGCATCAGCACGCATTGATGCCAATACTGTATCAACAGTGCTTGAGCTGCTGCGCACTGCTTGCAAGATAGACAGCAGCATGGCAGAGACATGCAGAAGAAGCTGTGTAAGCTGCCAGCTGCTTGGAGTTTCAGCCGACAGCAAATGATGGGTTTACTGTCAGAAGTTGTTTAGAGTAACATCACCCTGGAGCCGGTTATGTGTCAGCTACCAGCAGCAATGAAGCTGACTAGCACCGATGTGGGAAACCTGCTACATGCAGCCCTGAACCATCAGAACACCACAAATGTCGATCAGCTGCATAAGCTGCCTGCAGCCAGCAGCTTGACCAGCAGCAAGTGAGCCGATTTAGCAAGTCCTGTATCAACAGTTACTGGCTTGAGCTGCTGCGGGCTGTCTGCAGAATTGATAGCATTCTCGGCAGAAGTATGCAAGCTGTGGCAGCTGTGCAAACTGCCAGCTGCTTGGCGGTTCAGTACACATCACTGATGTGTACTGATGACTCTGCTGTCACACTGAGTTGTTGTCGTGAGTAACCATGTCCTGGAGCCAGCATCACTGATGGCACTGATGGCACTGATGGCATGTGAGCTACCCGGCTGCAACAGCAAAACTGACCAGCAGTGATGTGGCAGAGCTGCTGCATTCAGCCCAGCAACATAATAACAACGCGCCGCGATGATGTTGCTGTATTGCATGGGCTACAGGCAGCTACCGATGGGCAGCGCAATCATCCACCCTGGCGATGCTAGAAGTTTGACAACCGTTGACAGCAGTGTTGCAGATGTTTAACATGCAGCTGTGTAAAAAATCAGTTAAGAAGTCGATCATGGTCAAGATGCTATATGGCTATGTGGCTATTGGTTGCAGGCAGGTAGCAGTTTGCGCAGTGATTGAGCCGGCCCAGCGGCTGCTTTGATGCCGGCTCAGAAATGGTAGCATCTGAGTAGCATTCCAACCAACGATAAATACTTTGTCATGGTCACCACGGTGTATGTTGATGGCTTAAGAGTATTGTATCCTCACCACCATTGATCAGTGATACCAACCAGTGCATCTGGATCCGAGTAGCTGGAGTTAGTACAGAGTTCTAGCTTGAAGTGTTATTATGCGACTCAGTTGGCATCATGCCAGATTTGACATGTCCTATTGTATCATACGATAGGCTTTGTGCTTTGCGTGTATGTACATAACATGGATATGCACGACTTATACAGTAGGTTCTGGCAGGCTTTGTGAAGCGATTCACTTGGTGTATACACTGCTGATTCTAAATACATACTATAGTATGTTCCTGGAGGCAGCGTGCTGCCAGTAGTACTGCTAAGCCTGGGCACAGCCTGTACTTGCTGGCCCAGGATGTTGTTTCCATTCGAACGGAACCTACCTTAGTGAACTCACTGAGGTAAGGGCCCTTCATAGTCTGCACTTGTGTAACACATGATGAGTCCTGCATGACCTGTTGCGTCATCTGGACTCACCTCTTGTCACGCCAGCCTGGAGTCTACCTGCCAAGCTCTGCTGCAGTCCAGTAAGCTGCCCGTCCAGCTTGGTGTTTTTTGCTGCAGCTGTTGTTGCTCGTCCTCGAGTGCGGATATGTGCTTGGCACTGATTGCAATTGATTACTGCAGGGCTGTTACAGCAGCATCCAGACCTGGCCAGCTACTGGCGTTCTCAATCACGCCTGTGAGAAGCCGCTTGTTTTTGCAGTAGGTGGGTTCACCCTCAACTTTATCTTGAGGCCTGCAATGGAGGCTATGTTGACTCGTGTGACCAATGTATGCAAGGATGCATAACACATTCTATCTCTGCTGTTATGTGACGGCAAGCTCTCTCTGCTGACATACCTTGCTTGATCATCACTGAGTACCTGCAGCACTGAGCAGCATATGTACGTGTGTTGGACTCCTCTTGCTAGGCACAGAGTAGCCCGGCTCAGTGACAACTGCATACTACTGCATACTTTCAGTGGATGAAACTAACCAACCAGCTGATCATGAGCTACGAACTGTTTGTAGGCTCCCAGTTAGTGTCAATGTACCGCTGATGGTGCTGCTGGGTGTTTGAAGCCCACCCAGATTATGTTATCGTTCACAACAGCTAAGCTAGCTGTTGTGTTAAGGGACACGTTTGTCACATTGAGTGCTGATCAGCTGTGCCCGTCCACTTGTAATGCGAACAGCCAGCTGGCTGCAGCGGCCGGTGAAGTCCGCTGCAAGGCACGGGTGCAAGCAGGCTAGCTGACGAGCCATAAGCGCGCCCGCACATGATGTGCACAGCACACCATGCGTCATCTCGCTGTAAGTCACCACCTAGCACAGTACTGTGCGTTTGGTCAACCCGAGGCAGCTCTGGGTATCTGCCATAGTCTCTATCATCTGGGGAGATATCGTATACCTCACACAAGAAGGGTCACATGTACAAGCGACGCTACAATTCTCGAAATGTTCTCTGCACCAGTGTTGTCTAGATTCACGCCTCCTCGAACAGCACGACCCGGACGCTTGCACAATTCTGCACTCCTGTTGCTCTGTGCACCCCGCGTGTTTTGAGGCATGTAGAAGACACGAAAGGCGTGCCTTTTTCCAGCAATGTACATAGAATCCGACGACACGACCGGGTACCGTGCCTAGCTTAAGCTTCACATCACTGCACCTTGTAAGGTCCACAAGAGACTGCAAGCGGCATCCAGCCCATTGGCCTTGCAAGGCTAGCAAAGAAGATCGTGATCAAGCTTGCGGCAAGCTGTGACAGCCGACTGACGGTTCTCAGCTTACCCTGCCCTTGGAGCAGCCAACCAGCCATGGTCGTGGTGCCGGCGAGTGTTTGGCAATTTGAGGGCTTTCGTCGTTGCCTTAGCCTGGCAGACCTCAACAATCTGGCTAGCACATGCAGAGATTGGCAGGACGCTGTGCTAGCGTTGTATAAGCACTCACATGCCAGGCAGCTAGTGCAAGCACTTCAGGACAGCATACCCGAAGTCAAGAAAATTCTAGAAACCAAGAAACTTGCAACAGTGGAGCATGATTCTGTTAAGCTGCTGAAGCAGTTGCGTACAGTTGTCAATGCACTGCAACGTGGCATACGCGAAACAACAGATGATGCCATGGACAGGTCCTGGGGACCGATACTCGCAGCAACACCAGGTCTGCTGTCAGCAGACTACACTCAGATTTGCAGCGTGCCGGACATACGGTACGATATAGCAAAACATTTTGTGCAGCACCTGGATGTTCGCATCACCTATCAGCAATTGGTCACGGCAGCACACAACAAGGTGAATGGAGCAGAAGTGTGGGTGCAAGTCCAGCATGAACTGGGGATACAGACAGACATCCCAGACATCGCTGTGAAAATATGCATACTATGTCAGGAAGACTCAACTGGACTGGATCTCAGATGGCTGGTAAGCTGCCAAACCACAGCCTTGTGTTGCTCTATAACTTCATGAAGGAGGTTGATACCAGTGGTCGTTAAGTGCATCAGTTGTTATGTGCCAGTGCTTGCTGACCAACATGATCTGCCCTCAACAGGCTATGCTACCTTAGTGCCCCATCACGTGAACATGACATGTAGCTCACCATCTTTGCGATAGCAGGGGCATCTTGTTTAGTGACATGTTGTGTGACTGCCATGGCTACTCTGAGTTGACAAGCAATCTGAACACACACTTTGCAACCAATTGTTTGTTATGATGCAAAGATTTCTTGACAGCGTTGCATGCAGCCACTGCTCATCGAAGGAGCCGGCGGCCGATCAGGAAGTGCTCAATAACTGTGCACTGCATGCGGTGTCTGTCTTGCTGCACCTTCAGGAGGAGACAGAAGCATCACTCTTCAACAACACAAAGGACTTGCTTGCAATAGCCCTCAATGCAAGACCTTCTGCAACAGCTGAATCAGCAGCAATCGCTGTAGCAACTATAGCATTGGCAACAGTGCTACCACCTGACATGGTGGATGCAGCCATTGTCCAGCAGCTATTGCTGACTGCATTCGCACGGAGGTACCACAGAGTGCTGCAGTTAGCTATGGAGTTTGAAGTCGTACAGCATCTGCAGAGAGCAAGCCTTGCAGACGTACTGCTACTCGTACAGGAAGCCGTAGCATTTTATCCACCATGGCGGCACACAGCTGGCGTCCACATTGCAGACTACCAACCATTCCGTCACATAACGTATCAGCTAGTGAGGCTCCCAGCAGCAGCTGACACCAGCCTTGACGATTTAGCTCCTTTGCTTCGGACAGCATCAGCCCGAGAATGTGAGTTTGTCATTGAAGCCTTGTGCTCCTTGCCAGCAGCAGTAGACCTTCCACGGGAAGAGTGTACGCTTCTGCTGCGGCAAGCAGTACAACACGACTTACCACGTGCAGTTGCATGCTTGTGCAAGCTGAAGGCGGCCAAATGTCTCAGCCCCACTGATTGGTACGACATTGTCATGACAGCACTGACAGGGTCACATGCAGTTGGTATCAAATACTTGATGCAGCTAGAGGCAGCAGAGGGAGTCAGCGCAGACGCTGTGGCAGAGCTGCTGGAGACTGCTTATCACAATGAGCAGCTACATGTAGTCGAAGCATTGCAGCAGTTGCCAGCAGTCGTGCAGATCTCTGGAGGACAGATGTTTGCAATTGTAAAGGTAGTGGTAGAGCAGGTATCCACACTTTCTTTGGGTCGACACGTATATCACTGTTCCCTGCTAGAGACCCTTGACAAGTGGACAAGGTACAACACTGGCATGCTGATGAACATCACTGGCGCTCAGCTACTCGAGCTTCTGAGTATCCTCCTGGAGCACAACTGTCAGTGTGAACCTATCGCCAGTTTTGTTTGGTCAGAGAGAATGCCAGTGTCTTTAGTCCCAGAAGGACTCATGATGCAGCAAAACATGCGTATCATAGAGCAAGGAAATCTTGTTCTGCTTCAAGCCGTTTGCAGGCACGAAGCTACACCTGTTGGCCCAGAGTCAGTGTTGCAGCTATGGACAGCTGCAGCTGAAATGGAGGACATGATATCAAAGAGTTGCAGTGCTGAGATGCAAGCAGAGCTCTGCAAGCTGAGAGGTGCCGCACAGCTGAACAGCAGCCAGTTGTATGGTCACATGATGTCGATTGTCAACAATAATCGCACAGTAGTGCCAGACTGGTGCAGACTGTCAGCACAGTTTACCGGCAGTGAAGTGACCGATCTCCTCAAGACAGCCACAAGATATCAACACACGGACAACATGCGGACCTTGTGTGGTTTGAAAGCAGCTGCAGCGTTGCGTTGCAGCCAAGTGTATCCCTTGCTTGCAGAAGTTGTGAACAGCAACCAGACCTTGGTGCTACAGCTATGCAGCCTCCCAGCAGCAGCACAACTGGCTGCAGGACAGGTGCTTGACCTGCTGATGACAGCTGTCAAGCATGGTAACTCTGAAAATGTCCGCTCCCTCTGCTCTCTGTCAGCCAGCAACAAGTTGAACTGCAACCAACTGTTGGCTGTCATACAAACAGTTGTGGATAGCAATCAGCCACTGGTGCCGGCATTGTGGGAGCTACCAGCAGCCGTGCAGCTTACAAGCACCAATGTGGCAGATCTCATAACAGCGGCCATGACACAACAGAACGTCAACACCGTCTATATGCTATGTAGGTCAGAGGCAGCAAGCAAGCTAAGCAGCAATGAAATGATCGGGCTCATCTCAACTGCAGCCAATTGTGCCAGCCCTGCTATGGCTGAAGCTGTATGTAGCATTAGTACATCTGAGCCAGTGGACGTCTGCAAGTTGGAGATGATCTTGCGGAAAAGACGTAAATGTGTACAGAAGTAGAAATTCTGCCACTTGGCAAGGCATCCTGTAGCAATGTGCCGGATTGGAGCAGTCGCTCAAGAATAAGCAAAGACCGGTATCAGGCAGTGGCCGCAGAATTCAGCTGCCCTCGCGTCCGACAGCTTCTGCAGGCTTTGACAGCATGCATGCGGACCCTGCACAGTAGAGGAAGGTACTGTGGCAACGCAGAGATTCGTGAGATGTTACAAGAGATGATGCAGCTTGCAGACAGTACAGGAGCTTGGTCCTTATCTAGCAGCACTCCAACTGTCTGCAGCCATGGGGTTCAAAAGCAGCAGCAACACCCGGTGGCCAGGGCCTGGCCTTTTCAGGAGTTCACTCAGTGAGTGCAAAGTGCCACGCATGTCACACGAGGTTGCAAAGTACTTCGTAAGCATGTGGGTGTCCGCATGAACAATCAGCAGCTGCTGCTGCTAGCTCATCAGCGAGTCGCAGGTGCAGAGATGTGGGTGCAGCATGAGTTGGGTATACAGACAGACATACCAGACCTCGCTGTCTAAGTATGCTGGGCATAATGTCCTACAAATCACACGTGGTAAGCAGCTCTTGCTGGGTATGCTGGGACTGTCAGCCACACACTTGTCTTTTTACCACACAGTGTATCTCCCTGCTGCTCGCTGATTGGCTCTCCTCATACTTCCTTGCAGGCCATGTTATGCACATGTTTCCAACCTTGTCAGGCATTCACAACAGGTGCTCCATTTGCAGAGCAGATACTAGTAGCTACTGGTATGTTTTTTGACCTCTTGTGTAGCGGAGGCCAGCCCAAGGGTCACAACAACTCCTTACACATGATGTTCATGCCTGCAGGATGCATGGCAACCCTTACTAAGGCACTTAGTAAATGCAGGAGACATTGTCAACTACCTTCAACTTGCTCTGAACAGCAACAGGAAAAGATCAGACATTGTGGCTGCAGCAGTAGCTACAAAGGCAGTATCCTTAGCACAGTCTGAAGCCATTGCTGCAGCATTTGCTGCTCCTAGAGTGGCCAAGCTGCTTGAGACAGCAATACTGCGAGGCCATTCTGATGCTTTGCAGCAACTGACAGTTTATCTACAGCACAGCAGTCGACATCAACATATCTCACGCAACTGCTACAGGCAGCTGTGTTGGCGTGCTCCTTGCCCTACTTGCATCCAGGCCATGTAGACAGCTACGTCATAAGCCGCATCTTGGTCAGCTGCTTCAGCTGCCTCAGCTGCCTGCGGCAGCCAAGTTGACTGTCGAACAGATGACAGCTGTGATGCAGTCAGCATGTGGTGGGCCCTGCAGTGCAGGGTATACACAGTCGCTTGACAGCGCTTTGAAGCCCTTGTGCCGCCTGCCAGCAGCAGCAAGGTTGACTACTGACGCCATATTTCCCCTGATGCAGCTAGTTGCAGCTCATCTCAATTCTGCATCTGTCATAAGCCTGTGCAGTCTGCCAGCCTCACAACACAATACAGCCGCTGACTGTGTCAGATCAATCTTGGGCTAAGCATGATGTTGACCCCGCGTCTACGCCCCCCAGGGCGCATCAGGCAAGAAGCAGCAGTGGCAATAACTGCCTCTGTGTACAGGCTTCCAGGCACCAGGCAATAGCTGTGGCGGACTGGCTTCGCATCTCCATAGAGGCAATGCAGGTTCTGCCCAGAGCAGGGCTGCAGGCACTGTTTGAGCTTCCAGCAGCCAGCCAGGCCAGCTCCAAACATGTTGCTCAGTTGTTCTTGGGAGCTGCTGACTATGTCAGCTCAGCGCCGGAAGCAGCGCTGCGATCAGAAGTAGTACACGCTTTGTGTGCTTCTGAATTGCAGGCCGTGTAGCGCCAGCTGAGGCTTTGACCCTGACACGTGCAGTCGTGGCATTCGTAGCAAACATCTACAGCTTTCCGACTTTAGGAAACAGTTGCCTGGAAGCGCTCAACAGCCTACAAGCTGTGCGGGACTTCAGCGCTGCTGATGTGATGTGTCTCTCTGACATTGTATGGCAGGTCAAGAACCATGATGGTAACAGCACGGTGTCTTCAATACAGGAGTGCTTGTTGCAGCTTCCTGCAGCCCCCAAGACCAAGCCTTAAAGTTTATGTCTACTTATATAGACATGGCGCCAGAATCGGCAAAACGAGCTGCGCAACGGCAAGACCTTACCACCTTGTCTAGAATTTGCAGCCGCGGCAGTTCAGCAGCGTCATGAATCAGTATCAGCACTGTTGAAGCTACTGAGCACTGCCTGCGAGGATGTTAGCAGCATTGGCAGAGACATGCAGAAGGAGTTGTGCACTCTGCCGGCTGCTGGGCGGTTGCATCCTCAGCAGTTCAGAAGTCTACTGCTGGATGTTGTAATGAGCAATTGTACCCTGGAGCCAGCAGTATGTGAGTACCTGTAGTAAAGCTGCTGCATGCAGCTGAACAGCATCAGAACATTGCGAGTGTTGAAGTTTTGCGTGGTCTTGCAAGCAGGCACTTTATGGACCAGTGGAGTGTTGGACTGAACACTGAGTGTTTTTCTAGCTGTTGCAGCGCGAGTTGTAGTCGCTGAGTTGAACCGTTCAACTGGCAGTTGACTGGGACAAGAGTAATTATAATATCTGGACTAGCAGACCTGGATATTGTGCAGTGGAACATGCATAGACTCGAGCAAATGGATCTTGTCTGTGCTACTGCTCATGGCAACGCCTTCTGTGGATGGGTCAGATCAACTATTACTCGCCGTCTGGGTTGAAGTGCCGGCTTAGGCCGCCGGTGCGAACGGCGCTGCTGTGCGACAGGCGGACTCCGGTAACACGGGTCTTGCTTCTGCGCTAGGACGCCCCACATGTTGCAATGACGAGTCTACATAAGCTTCTCTCTGATCAAACGTTTCGCCACGGCGAGCTGACAACCTCCGATGGCTTAGCATCTGTCACATGCCATCCGCGCTTGCCCCTGACCCGGTCTGTCAGAAGCTGACTTAGCCCTTCTGGCCGATGACAGCCGTGGTGCTAGCAGCATGTTTTTGCTCTCTGTATGTCCAAGCAACTCTTCCTTCCGTAAATTGTGTCTGCTTCCCCTTCCTACATATGACCGAGCGACACGCTGTGACAATGAGCTCTAC
>JARWLF010001008.1:0-11787 GCA_029853055.1 Scenedesmus sp. KT-U | reverse complement strand
TTCTTGCGCCTGCTGCTGCTGCTGCTGCTGTTGTGTGCTGCCTGTCTACACAGGCACAGGATGGCTGCCAACACGCCACACCAGCTGTACCAACCTGACCAAGGTGGCCAGTACTGCTTGAGTGCGAAGCTGCTGCAGCTCTGCAAGGTAAAGCTGTGGTCAATAATGAACTGGCTGTGGTGCTGAAGAGCGGAAATCACTTGCTTTTTGCGACTTTTCAAAGTATGTTCTGTGTGATTCAGCTGTTGGGTCACCAGGCTTGCCAGCACAAGCGGGTTGAATTACATGCACATCCCAAGCTGCAACGAATACATATTTGACTACAGTAGTCAATTTTATTGAGTTCCAGGGATGATTGAAGTGCGGATGTATCATCAAGTGGTTGGTGCAAGCTCGGAGCGAGAGGGAAAGGCAAGCAGACCCCTGCAACAGCTTCAGCAAGGGGGGCCGCTACATGCAGTGTGTAGCTGGTTGTGTGCCCAAGCCAGTGGACGCTTCCTGCCAGGCTAGCCGTAGCTGGGATGTACTAGCAATAAGATTATTGTATTAGTTCTTGTTGGTAATGGTTTGGTCCCGGACCTGAGTCAGCGTCTATTGACCACTGTTGTACCTTGGAGCTACAACCATCAGCAATTATTCTCTTGAGCACAACAGCAGACATGTACTTGTAAGAGCTAGTGGGTAAGTCTCATGCAGCACTTGATTTCAGCAGGTCAGCTGATGCTTCCTACTGTTTCTGTCGTGAGAAACCGTTTCTGTGACAGCAGCACTTGGTTTCAGCAGGTCAGCTGCGCTTATCTTGCTGCCGTGTGGTGTTGTCTTCACTTTGGTAGCCATGCAAGCTGTGCCTCTTGGCATGTTAATCTCGGGCCCATCCTGCACCGTGACAAATTGGCCATAGCAGCTGTTGGCTACATCACTTACACAACGCTCTGTCACATACTGTAGCGATGGGAATAAGGCTTGTGCAATTGCGGCAGCATGCCAGTGAGATACATACATTGTGTACCTACTGGTATGAATACTGGCAGTGGATGCATGTGCTCGAGATTCTTGAGCTGTGGCACAGACCAACGCCATGATTCAAGGTCTCAGACCTGAGTCAGCGCCTAAGCTTTGCGCAAATCCAGAGCAGGTGCACTGGTGGGGCACAGGGTGGAGCTAGGAGGAGAAAATAGAGAGCTGGTCAGACGTGTAGAAATCATGCCCATTTGCCTAAAGGTATAGTGGGCTGGCACACATGCTGCTTGAGGTTGTCATGCAATCATACTGTTTGGCTGGCACTTCATTCAATCCTGGTATTGTCATTAAGCATGCGCAGTCACTGACTCGTGGGCTGGCACTGCAACTTGAGGGCAACACATCAGATGGATGTGCCGGTGCCTTTCACTTGTTCTCCCCCATCAGCTGTGCCCGGACATGCTGAGTGTGTATCTGCATCAGTAGAGAAGCTTAGTGCTGAAAGTTGCAAGTAAACCCTCTCCGGCCTGTCCGCCCTTGGGTATCTATGCCCCCCCGAGTCACTCGAAGAGACATTGATAACAAGCATGATCAGCAGTCTCTCAGAGTGCTGGACACGTGTGAAATCAGCAGGCCTAGGGTAACTTCCAGGTCAGTAGCCAAGCGTGAACTGCTTGCCTTCGCACATGCTTGTGTTCTTGTAGCCGGGTTCGTATAAGACTCTAAAACGCTGTTGCATGGTTGCATGACAGCAGGCTCGGTTGCTCGGCTTGCAAGGTGCAAAGTGGGTCAAACGCCGGGTTCATGTCAGTGTGTTAACTGACCTCAGGAGTAGATAAGCTGCCTTTGTTCCTTACAGGAGTGACTGCTAAGCTTAAATACGACGCAAGAAAGAGTTGGCAGCAAGACTTTCTGTTGGTTCGTGTTGCACGAAGCAATCTGCAGTGCCCAGCGCTTGCCACAACGCCGTCTTTGAGCACTTGTGAGCTCTACATACAACAAACCTTTACCAAGCAGGTCTGCTCAGAATGATTTACGACCGCATAAGCACATGACTGGACCGGTGCATGCAGTACTGTTTTTGAGCGGGCAGCGCTGCACCAGTGCAAATGGAGCACGCGGACGGTTTAAACAAAGCAGCTCCAAGATTCAGGCTTGCTGATAAGTTCAGTGTAGGAAAGACAGATCGCCGAGGAAGCATCTGGGAGGAGTCAGGCAGTTCTGAGGGGACTCGCTTCAATGTTGATGTCCCTGGCAGAACAGGCCGTGGTCGCACAGATGTCAAACAGAGGCGTAACAACTCTAAGTACAGGTAGCAGCATGCTAAACGATGCATGAACAGAACTCTGTAAGCCTTTAGACCAGCCAGCCTGTTGACTCAGTGACTCTTGCTCTGCAGGCTGAAGAGTTGTGCGACAAGGGATGATGCCGAAAAGGCGCTGCAAATGTTCTGCGATTTGAAGGATTGTGGGGCTTGTTTCAGTACTAATGAAATCCTGGTAAGTAGTTGAGCAGTGTATGGCGATTTTTACATGCTTGCAGTTGGTCAGGAGCAGACTGCTGCACGCTTGTAACCCACATGCGAAAGACACCATACAGTGTATAAAACATGCAGCTTATGCTCTCAGAGCCTTTTCTGGGTGAAAGCAGCAGTCTGGCTTCCAGCAGTACGAGCAGACATCATGTGACACCTTCTGAGCCTCTCAGATAGCCTAGCCAGCACGGTGCTCCAGGCCCGGGGCTTTGCAAGCTTGCATGCAAGCAACAACGGACCATGTGGTTGCAGGACACTGTCCAGGTCCTGGAGAGCTGTGCACAGGAAGCAGCTGAGCCTGGAAAGCCTATGCACGATACAATACCTGCAGTAGATGGCGTAGCTTCACCTGGACCTGACGAACTGTTGAGATACTTTGAAGAGGTAAGCAATAAGCCTGCTTCCAATTACGGGCACCCTCAACTAGAGCACTGTTTGTATCGCTGCTTTTTCCTGTATCACATGCCTGTTTGAAGGCTAGTCCTTTGATCTCACCCTCTAGCTTGTTGCTATGCCTGCATTTCTGCGTCCACAGAGTGAGCCAGTACCGATCATGCTCTCGTCTTGTCAAATGCAGTATGATCCCATTCTGAAGCGCTTGGCAGCATCCTTGTCACCTGAGCAGATGACAAGTACCATGAAACTGTCCTTGAAACCCAACCCACTAGCCCATTGTGATCTGGGACATCCTCATGACCTGGCAGTCTCCAAGCCACTGCCAACACCAACAACAGTAGCTGTGCCAGAAGCAGATCCTGGAGAGCACTGTCATACAAAGGCGTGTGCTGGAACTATTGCCGGTGGAGGGAAGTTGCTCCGAAGTCAGCCTGGACATAGAGTAGGCTCATGGATGAACTATAAAGGCACCAACAGTGTGAGTCTCTGGGAATTATCTGCAACATGACTATGCCATAATCAGTGACTCACGCTTGCAAGGCAAGATCATTCTGCATGCAGACGATCTGGTTCAACCGCTGAAAATTTTGAAAATGTGCTTGTAATACTGTACAACATGTGGGAGTGAACCAGCTTGACCCTGCTTGAATGCCAGACGGTCTGCAAAGACTGAGCATCATGGTAGTATACGTAGTAGCAGCGCTGGACTGTTGGACAAGACATCGAACTTGATGCTGTCACCTGGACATGTGCACCATCATTGCAGCATCTTGTGATATTCGAATGTTGCCATGCCACTTGGGCATCAGAGCCGCAGACCTGATAGACCTTGCTTCAGACGCTGTACTAATCCCCCTTCACAGTGACACCAACTGACAACAACTGTGCCTGATGAATGCCTGGTCTGCAGGTTGCTGCAAGTATCTTCCCTACTGGTACCTGCAGTCAGAATACTCCATGCGCCCACACAACAGTTAACGCTGGTTGTTGTGCTCTGTTGGCAGGGAGTAAGACAAGCAAAGCTCGTGCAGCTGCCATCATCAACATGGCATACAAAATGTGCCCTGCTTCCGCCAAGTGCTTGTTTGGCATGGATCTACATGATGCACTGAATGCAGTAGCATGTGTCTCTTGGCCTGGGTCACAAAAGCCTCCACTTCCCCCCTCTGCTCCGCATGTGGGCGGTGTTACAGACAAGTTGGCTGCTCTGGACCTGTCTACCTTGTTCCCTGCACCACGGGCAAGCTGCCTGGTCCAGGATCATACAGCAAAGGCCGGCAGCACATGCAATCCTCTTCTGGCGCCCATACAACGCCCAGTCTGTCCTGCTTTCCAAGCCCCGGTGAAGGCGCCAAGCATCAACACCTACAGACCGCCTGCCCCTGCAGGTGGCATTGACCCTTCGGACATCATGCTAGGTGGCTTCAACCCCAACCCTTTTGGATGGAACCTATTACCACCCTATGCGCAACAAACAGATGATGCTGCCTTTGGCCCGTATCCGCAAAAGACAAGCAGCTTGGTCGTGGGTGGTAACACAGCTACCCCAGAAGTGGTAAGTGCACATGAGATGCCATCCGCTGGGATGCAGCTGCTGACTTAGTCTTTAGCCATTAAGGTTACTGCTATGCCGTTGATTGAATGTGCTGCATGTCATGGTGACCAATGGCTCCATTGAGTTACTTTATACCTGCCAAAACATGAGCCATCATTCAATGCTTGAGCATCTACATCTGTGCATATGCATCTACTGTGGTATCAGCTGGGAGCTGGACTGTGGGCATTGTGCACACTGCATGCAGGGAACAACAGTCAAGACCCATGCAGCCCACCTGCAGCAAGGTGGCGGCTTGTTCACAACGGTCAGCAATGATCAGGGCAGCAGGAAAGTATCAGATGGTGTCCATTGCAACCCGATGGGCAGTGGCTTAGTGAATCCCACTGCAGCAGGCCAGCAAGCAATCAATGCTACCCTCCCGCCCACTTTACCTCAGGCTGCTGTTGCTCCAACCACAGCTGCAGGGTCAGGGTGTATCCCCCCTGGAACACTGTTGACAGTATACCACTGTCGTATCAAGGATGTCACGGAGCAACAGCCCCAGTCGCTTAACCAGTGCCAGGATCTAACAGGCAATTTTGTATATGTAAAGGTGATATCGGAGCTAGGGCAGGGATCCTTTGGCAATGTTTATGAAGTGAGTGTTGAAGGATTTGGAACCAATAGTACCAGCATTGCATGTGGTGGTAGCAGCAGCCGCGGCGGCACTGCTTGCATTGGTGCCACCAATGCTGGCAGCAGCACTGGTGGTGATGGCAGCTGCGACACAGCTTGCAATGGCAGCAGCAGAGGCAGCTCAGCTTGTGGTGACAGCAGCAGCAGCCCTGCTTGTGGTGGCAGCAACAGCAGCAGCAGCAGCCGCGCTGCTTGTGATGGCAGCAGCACCACTTCTGATTATAGCAGCAGCAGCACCTCTGGTGCTGGCAGTATTAGCAGCTCCAGCAGCACTCCAGCAGCATGCAGTTACTTCTGCTGCCAGTGTGGCCTGCAAGCAGCACCAGGCCTTTGTGGCTCATGCCACCTGATGCACACACTTCAGCAGGGTATGCGGCTTGCCATGAAGTGTGGTCGCTCAGAGCAGTCCTATTCAGCTGACGAGCTGCAAGACATGGCAGCGCCCATGAGAGCACAACTGTTCTATAAACAGTTACAAATAGAACAGGTCATCTTTCAGCGATCAGCTGCGGCAGGCAAAAAGCACATGTTACAGACTCATGGTCTTGGATTTGCAGTGTTGACCGGCAACTTGGATGGCTACATAGGTCCTGCCATGTTCTTGGAGCTGGCCTCTGGCAGCCTCAATGATATCATACAGAAGCACGGGGCTTTGTCGTCCGTGAAGACACGTCACATAATCTGCCAAGTGGTAGATGGGTTGTTGGAGGTGGAAGCTCTTGGTGTCATCTGCCGGGACGTTAAGCCGGCAAACATACTGGTGTTTGGAGATGCAGAAGACATAATGTCATTGAAGGTCAAGCTGGCCGACTTTGGTCTAGCAAAGATCTGCTTCACACTGGCTGATTACAGCATCTCACGGGTTGGCACGCCGGCCTTCATGGCGCCGGAGATGCAACAGGGAGACCTGCAGACACCCATGGTGGACTGGTATGCCCTTGGTGAGTTGACTTCTTGCTTCAATCTTCAACAATCATTGTGTGATAAGTGTATTGAATCTGACGATCGGTATGTGTTGTGTCTAGACTATCGATGGCTGTGCACTGCTCCCGCGCAACGCACAGACACCACATAACATTGCTGTACAACAGTCATGCAGCTGAAGGTATGCTATACGTATGGAGCACAGTGAACACCCAAGATCGTCTTGCTGCAGGTGGCGTCATCTTGACACTGAGGACAGCCAAGTTGCCGTTTGCTTACTTGGACAATTTGGAGTTGGATGTGGCAGATTGGCTGAGACGAAAGGCAAATGTGTACGGCGAACTTGCTGACCCAACTTGTGCTTACTGGCGCGATCTGACCCACTGTGAGATGGACCTCATCAGCAAATTATTACACCCTAATCCAGTGAAGAGAGGACCCCTAAAGACACTGAACGAGTCTCACCCATACTTCACAGATGGACCGTTTGCCTTTATAGCATTTTGATGCTCATCCCCTCAAGGCTTGACAGGGCATCCAGCTTTGGCTCTTTTACTCTGCTTGTGGCTGTTTAATCTTCAGAGCCAGCCTTGACTTCATCAAGGCATGCCATAATCTGTTTTTGTTTTGCCCGGTTTGACTCAGTCTCTCGCATGATGAGGGCATAGTACTCTTGACAGCATTGAGCAACAGCTTGCTGCTGGTCAAATTCCCATGTGTTATCCACCCAGGGACCTACCACTTGACAGTTACTGTAATGTGTTGGGTTCACATGTGCAAGTCTTGGGGTAGGGTGCATTGCGTGTTTGAACATGGTGTGCCAGAAGGTGCATTCAGTACATATGTCTGCGTGGGCAGCGCAAAAAGTAATGCAACACTGCGATGCAACAGCTGTATGGCAACTCTGAGCGTCTGATCTCAGCACCATGCTGTTTCATAGGCTGTTTGCTAGCCCAGTTTGAAGGCTTGCACTTGCACATCTGGCAACTGTTGCCACATCTGTACGCTCCAATGCAGTGCATTAGTGCATGCACCGTCCAGCTCTTGCAAGCTATGGACACGGTCATGATCACACTCTGCATATATAATGTTTTGAACTTCAGTACGACTGAGTCTCTTGCAGTTTTGGTTCAAACAGTGGTAGTGAAAGTATTGGGGTGCCAATGCGGTCCACATATGTTGCTCCCGGTGGCAGAATGCTTCGCCTTTGTACTGATGAATATGTATATGATGCTTGTATGTACAACGAACTGCTGCAGGCAAGCTGCAACTGAACTGTCAGCTGTAGCGCATTGCTGTCCCAACCCCAGAATCCCGCACGGAGCCGCAGTTCACCACATCCTGAGACGTGATGGGGACCTTGGACCTCATGTTGACAGGTGATGCGGAGAAAATTTTCTCCTTTAAAGGAGGCTTTGAGTGCAGGCAGAATTCTAGTCAGCTTGAGTACCAGCCTAGCTTTTCAAATCAATATGTCTTTCACTCAACAAAGCTGTAACAGTGGCAGCTTCAGGCCCGACTTGCCATGCCTGTTGTACAGCACTCAGTACAGTCGCTGTCGATTGTCACTGATACTGTGGACGTTGCCCGGTGGTGGCACAACTGTCCTCACTCACATTGCACCACCGACAAATTTGTTTGAACAACACCAGATACTCCCGGGAGTTTGGAATCCTGTCTTCTTGCGTTTATTGATGCAACCACTCAAGCCTAGCCGGTACAAGGGTGTGTCCAAGCGGTACAACCAATTACTGATTAGTTGATTATCAGACGTACGTCGTTATCGCTCAGGCAATATCGACTACTTAAGTTTGCTGTTGTCGGTTGTTGTTCAAGAGTCTTGTTCGTGTTGTCGCTCAATACCACTGAGATAATCGCTATATATATATATATAAATAGATGGATGTATCCATCACGAAGGCCAAAGAAGTTCACTTGCAGCTTTGTAGTAATAGTGATCACTCATGAGTTACAACCTATTGATTGCGGGAAACCAGTTATATGCGCGGCGGGGTGAGATATCTGCGCGCGCGCGCGGCACCAAACAAACCCTGAAAAAAACGATTGAGGAAGAAAGGCGAGAAGGAGACTATATCTGGGTTGATTGTGGTAACCACCTGCGTGAGCCCTAACCCCGTCCGCGAACGATGCCCTTCGCGATAAACGGACTTTCTCTACGTGTTCACTAGGAGAAAGTCCTGCTACTGCCGGTTGCGGGTTGATTATCCGATTCTAGTAGCCATGGCCAGTGTACAGGCTTCTGGCACTGTCAGTCCAGATGAATGCGTACTGTAGGCTTGCAGCTTTAGACTGAAGCAGTACTTCAACACAAGATGTAGACTTCAGTGTGCTGTCTGTATGGGTATGTCGCCCGTTAGGTATGCATGGCAAAGCTAGGTTCACAACAGTGTTCCATGGTGAGTATTTGAGGGCAGGCGTGCTTTCAGCAGGTTGGAATGACAGCACTACAATTTAAAACCAACTGCTTTGACGCTCTGATCAAATGCTTTGATCATGATGCCCAGCCAGCATAAGGCTACTGCAAATGACGAGTGTTGCTCCAGACTCTGCAGCCAGTCTTCTAGCAGCGGTCGCTGTACATGTGTGTATCGACTATCTACAGGCCTAATGAAGGTATCTGTTCATCTCTGCGTGCCTCAATACCCTTATTTCAGTCCAGGTGTGCACCAACAACAGAGATGCAACTCTTTTCATCTCAAGAGCCAGTGCAAACGTGCATGCTGTAGCAACCAGGTGCAGACAGTGCCATGACAAGGTGCTTTGGGTACTTTGGGGAGTCTGCTGATGGACCCGTGTCCGGGACACCTGGAAGCATGTACTCACTTGTTATGTAGGTACAATGTTGTACATGGCAGGGTGTAATGGGCAAGTTACGTATGGCATATAACTGATCTATATGTGATCTTACATTGGACAGTAACGCTCTCCTACGAGTGTTGACAGGGCAATGACCGGTAGCAGTTGCCAACTGATACTATCGGTACCGGGTACACGGCAGGTCAACCCTAGAACTACGAGTGCTTTGAAACGTAGGCGGCTATAAGACCAGCTCTTGGCCTCAGGCACACGAACCCATGTAACAATACCTTTGTTTAATATGTGTATTTGACCGTGCCGTTACACAGGGTGCCAGCCGGCTGAATGATCAGCAATGCGACAGCGGTTCTGCTGCAAGCAAAGCGTGCTAGCTGTACTGTGTTGTCTGATGGTAAAAGTGCACAGCAGCAAGCAGAAAGGATGGTGCCATCCTGGCATGTCTAAGTTGCTGTTATACCATGGACACTGTGTTTGCCAATAATGCGTGCTCAATGCTGTTGTCCTGCAGAGCATGTCTTTTAATGCAAGGGACCAAAGACGGTCTGTGTGTGTTATGCATATATGCTGCGATCTCAGATACAGTATCAAAATGACTGGAGGATGTGCTGTCAAAGCCTTTGGTAATACAATAGTAGCAGCCAAGTTTTGTAGCTTGTACGTCTGCTGCTTTCCTGTAATGAGCCATCTATGCCTAACAATGCTATTCTTGGGAACCCTCCTATCAGTAGCAGCAAAGTCGCCAACCTTGTACACAATTATACAATACAATGCAATGCAAGGGACTTACAGTCATACTGAGTACACACATCACGCCCGTAATGTGCATAAGTTGTTGTCTGGGTCAGGAGGCCTTCATGTTCAGCAAGCCAAGAAGGCTTGGACTGCTAGAGCTTTCCCCAAAGCTCCGCAACCAACCAGCTTGGCAATACTATACAGCATTGAATGCCCGAGTGCGGTGCAGACTAGAACCCGAGCTTGGTGAGATGCTCAGGAGTGCTGTAGGAGGAGTTAGAGCAGATAGCGGCAGCAGCAGCAGCAGCAGGTGACTGTACCCAGCAGTTGTTGTATTCATGCAAACTGCGCAAACACAGCATCTCTCAATCAGTCAAACTTGAGCAGAAGTGGCTGTTTGCACCGCCACTGATGTGTATCTTTGCAGGAGGCACAGAATGTGTGCACACTATATAGTATGTGAGCATTGGGCTGTCAGTGATATGACCTTCTCCAGTGGTCTCTGGGACCCAACACAGGCAGTGGTGACCAGGCAGTTGTTGGGTCATTCATGGAGGAAACGGGTACAAGCACTTGTCATGTGGTTGCATTGTTTCTCAATGCATACACACCACACATCTCGGTAAGGATGAACCTGTGTCAGGCTGTTCAGACAATCTTGGTATGAACCGTGCATATCGGATGGCATTGACTTGCACTGTCTTTGCACTGACAGCTGGTAAGCTTGTAGCACCGCAACATGCGGTGACGTCTGGATTATATCGGCACTGCTGATACTGAACATCTGCTTCAGGATGTTGGTGTGTAGTGCTTGCTGACATGTCTCTATTATGACTCATGATGCAGATCCGCAACAAGCAGCAATGCTGACAACAGGCTACATAATTAATGTACGTTTGTTGCAGGACATCTATCAGAAAATGGAGTCTACACGCTATTGCCACTGCATTACGGCATCTCCTAGGTCAACTTCCCTTGGATCAAGGCGCACTTAGGCAAACTCTGAAGATTTCTTTTGAGTATTGATATAGGTTCTTGGGAGTTGCATCACGAAGAAGATTAACAGCCTGTGACGACACTAGCAGCTGTGGAGCCAATATCCACTGCCGCTAGAACATGCATTGCTGGACATCCTCAACATCACAATGAAGAGATGTGTGTGTCTGCTGGAACTGTCAAGATCTACAATCATGCTACAGGCCTCAACAGCTGTCGACTTACCAGGATCAAATCTAGATCGAATACAGCGATACACTGCATATCAAAATCACACTGTCCATGCACTACAACTTTCTTGAGAACATGGCAATGGCGTATCACGCTACGACTTGTATCTCTAGCTGGCCTGCAGTGTCTGCCATTCTTGCCTTCAGCCTGATTGCTTATGGGGCGAGGCATGAGCAAATGCAATAGATGTGGGCCATGTTGAACAAGTGTGGTGCTTTAGATATTAGTAGTCTTGAGCTTAAGCTGCACTTGTGTGACTCCGAGTATCACCTATCTTGTTGTATTGTTCGGAAGTATGGGCTCCTGCTCTGTTGCGTCCAGGGCTCAAGAACCGCGCAGTACCCCAAACACAACAACAGCAGCAAACCTCAACGCCTGCTCAGCAAGATGCCTTTCAGTATGTTAGCTGTGCTTTGTCGAATGAGTTGCAGACTGTGCAATTCATGTTTTTGAGACTGACTGTGGTAAGCTCCGCAAGTCTACGAGCAGACATCTGTCTTTACGTTAGTTTGGTTGCTTCCCGCCGGATGAGTCATCAAGATTGGTTCTTGTCCATGTTGCAGCTCTTGAATTGTGTAGCGGCTGACCATACTGAGGATCATTCAGCCCTGGGTTCTAGTAGACTGTTGAGGTTGGTGATGAAGGAGAGTCTACACATGTCTCAGCATACTCAATCTGCTCAGCAGTCAGAATCATGGTGTGTCAAGTTTCAGGGCTTCTTGAGAGTGATGCAGCATTCTCTATGTGTCCATCATACTCCTGCCCCTGATGTCACCTCACAACAGCAGTATGTGACCACGGCGTTAGCAGCAATACAACACTTTCAGCAGGTAAACATCAACCAGCTATTGCAGTGCTTGATACTTGGTTTAATCAGAAGTGGTTTGGTGTCAACAACAACCCTAGGATTGCCCCGTCGAGTAGTGTGATCTGGAGTACTTAT
>JARWLF010001007.1:0-11793 GCA_029853055.1 Scenedesmus sp. KT-U | reverse complement strand
GGACGGCGCCGCCGTGAATGCCAGCGGCGCCGTACAGGCGCTCTCCGGCGTCGAACAGAGCACGGACGGAATCGTCGCCCGCTACGGCGTGCAGCTGCTGTTCTACGTGCCGCCGCTCGGGAGCGACGCCCCCGTGCTTCTGCTCGGCTACACCCAGGGACTCATCTCGGCTTCGGAGGTATCGTGACCGACGCATCGTTGAACCCGGCCAGCCTGCGCGGCGCGGTTGACCTATCGTCGCTCGTGCGCCAGGCGCAGCAGCCACCGGCGTCCCGCCCCGCCGCGCCCTCCCCGCACGGCGCGGCCGCCACCGGCTCGGCGGGACAGGGCGCCCCGGGCGGTGCCTCCGTCGACGGCGGCGCCCCCGCGGTGTCGGCCCCGGTCGTGTCCGAGGCCGACGACCAGAGTTTCGGCCACGCGGTCGAGCTGTCGCGGTCGGTTCCCGTCATCGTCGAGTTCTACGGCGGCGGCATGGAGCCCTTCCTTCCCCCCATCGTCGAGAGCTACGGCGGTCGTCTCGCCCTGATCACGGTCGACGGCAACCGTTCGCCGCAGGTTGCCCAGGCCTTTCAGATCACGCAGGTGCCGGCGGTTGTCGCCCTCATCGGGGGCCGCCCCGTGCCGCTCTTCGTCGGCATGGCGGCCGACGACGAGGTGCGCGGAGTGCTCGACCAGGTTCTCGAGCTGGCCGTCCAGAACGGCGTCACAGGCACCGTGGGCGGCGCCGCCAGCCCCGACGCTGCGCAGGCCGAGCCCGCCGAACAGCCCCTGCCCCCGCTGCACCAGGAGGCGTACGACGCCGTCTCGCGCGGCGACCTGGATGCGGCGATCACCGCGTTCGAAACCGCCATCGCCCACAATCCCCGCGACGACGACGCCGTCGCCGGGCTCGCGCAGGTGTCCCTGCTGAAGCGACTGGCGGGTGCGGATGCGGCGACGATTCGTCGCACGGCTGCCGAGCATCCCGATGATGTGGATGCGCAGCTGGCGATCGCCGACCTGGATGTCAGTGGCGGCCACGTGGAAGACGCGTTCGCGCGCTTGTTGACCGTCTTTCCCCGGCTCGATGCTGACGGCAAGGCGGCTGTGCGCACCCGCATGCTCGACTTCTTCCAGCTGGTCGGCGCCGATGATCCGCGCGTCGTCGCAGCGCGGCGCGAGCTGACCAACCTGCTCTACTAGGCGGTCAACCGCGCCGCGCGCGTTACTCGGGCTGCAACCAGAGCCCGGCGAGCGGCGGCAGGGTCAACTCGACCGACGCCGGGTGGCCGCCCCACGGAGTGTCGTCGCCCTCGACCGCGCCGAGGTTGCCGACGCCGGAGCCGCCGTAGTCGGTCGCATCGGTGTTGACGACCTCGCGCCAGCGCCCCGCGTGGGGGAGAGGCAAGCGGTAGGGGCCGACCGGGTTGCCGCTGAAGTTGAAGGCGCACACGGTCGGCGCGCCGTCGTCGCCGCGCCGCAGGAACGCGATCACGTTGTTGCCCGCATCGCCGCCCTCCAGCCACTCGAAGCCGTCCGGCGTGTTGTCGCGTTGCCACAGCGACGGCGAGTCGCGGTAGACACGGTTGAGCTGACGCACCAGCGTCAGCAGCCCCTGGTGCACGGGCTGGTCGAGAATCCACCAGTCGAGGCCGCGCTCTTCGCTCCACTCGCTGGGTTGGCCGAACTCCTGGCCCATGAACAGCAGCTGCTTGCCGGGGTGCGCCCACATAAACGACAGGTAGGCCCGCACGTTGGCGAGCTTCTGCCACTGGTCGCCGGGCATCTTGTGCAGCAGCGAGCCCTTGCCGTGCACGACCTCGTCGTGACTGATCGGCAGCATGAAGTTCTCGCTGAACGCGTACAGGAAGCTGAAGGTGATCTCGCCGTGGTGGTGCGAGCGCCACATGGGGTTGCGCTGGAAGTACGACAGCGTGTCGTGCATCCAGCCCATGTTCCACTTCATGCCGAAGCCGAGACCGCCCGCATCGGTGGGGCGGCTCACCCCGGGGTACGACGTCGACTCTTCGGCGATCATGACGATGCCCGGCTGCCGCTTGTAGGCAGTCGCGGTCGCCTCCTGGAGGAACGCGATGGCCTCGAGGTTCTCGCGCCCGCCGTGCTGGTTCGGCAGCCACTGGCCTTCGGCGCGCGAGTAATCGAGATACAGCATGCTGGCCACGGCGTCGACACGCAGGCCGTCGATGTGGAACTCCTCGAGCCAGTACAGCGCGTTCGCCACGAGGAAGTTGCGCACCTGGCTGCGGCCGAAGTCGAAGATGTAGGTGCCCCAGTCGGGGTGTTCGCCGCGCCGCGGGTCAGGGTGCTCGTACAGCGCGACACCGTCGAAGCGCCCGAGCGCCCACTCGTCCTTCGGGAAGTGCGCGGGCACCCAGTCCATGATCACGCCGATGCCAGCCTGGTGCAGGCGGTCAATGAGGTACCGCAGGTCGTCGGGGTGCCCGAAGCGCGAGGTGGGCGCGTAGTAGCCGGTCACCTGGTAGCCCCAGCTGGGGCCGTAGGGGTGTTCGGCCAGCGGCAAGAACTCGACGTGCGTGAAACCGGTGTGCTCGAGGTACTCGATTAGCGGGTCGGCGATGTCGCGATAGCCGAGGCCCGGCTTCCACGACCCGAGGTGCAGTTCGTACACGCTCATGGGGCCGTTGTGCGGGTCGCGGGCGGCGCGCGATGCCATCCAGTCGCCGTCGTTCCACTCATACGTGCTCTCGCCGACGACGGAGGCGGTCGCGGGCGGACGCTCCGTGTACCGCGCCATGGGGTCGGCGCGCTTGACCCACTCGCCCGACGGCGTCAGCAGCTCGAACTTGTAGGTGGACCCGACGCCGAGGCCAGGCACGAACAGCTCCCACACGCCGTTGTCGTCGAGTCGCCGCATGGCGTGCAGTGCGCCGTTCCAGTCGTTGAAGTCGCCGACGACGCGGGCCGCCTGCGCGTGGGGGGCCCAGACGCTGAACCCGGTGCCCTCGACGCCCTCGTGGGTCTTGCGGTGCGCACCGAGTACGTGCCAGAGCTGCTCGTGGCGCCCCTCGCCCCACAGATACAGGTCGACCTCGCCGACGCTCGGCACGAAGCGGTACGGGTCGTCGGCGTGCCAGTCGGGGCCACCGTCGTAGGTGGTGTGCACGGTGTACGCCTGACCGTCGGCGGGGCCGCCGGGCAGCAGGCCGTGCCAGAGGCCGTCGGCGTCGTGCTCCAACGGGTGCCGGCTTCCGTCAGCACGTTCAATCGTGACGCTTGCCGCAAGAGGTCGGAGCACCCGCACGAGCCAGCCACCGTCGACAGCGTGCTGGCCCAGGGCGTCGTGCGGCTGGGGGTGGCGCGCCTCGACGAGCGCCCGCCGGTGGTCGGGGTGCAGGGTCGGGATGCGCGGAGCCGGCTTCTTGGTGGCCATCAGACGCCCTTCGGGTAGTCGATGCGGAGGATGTGCACGGGATTCTGGAATGCGTCGAGCCGCACGTAGTTGTCGGCTCCCCAGCGGTAGCGCTCCTGCGTGATGAGGTCGGTGACGTCAAAGCTCGACCCGTGGCTGAGGCCCAGCGTCGCCAGGTCGAGGTGCACGGTGGTCTCGCGCACCGAGTGCGGGTCGACGTTGGCAACGATGATGAGGCCGTCGGGGCGTCCGGTGCCGGTGAAGCGGGCATCCATCGTTTTCGAGTAAACGAGGATCGCCTCGTCGTCGCTCCAGTGGATGCGCAGGTTGCGCAGTTGGCGCAGCGCCGGATGCGCCTTCCGGATTCCGTTCAACTGCGTGATGAACGGCGCGATCGACGTGCCGTCGGTTTCGGCGGCCGCCCAGTCGCGGTTCTTGTACTGGTACTTCTCGTTGTCGATGTTCTCTTCGCTGCCCGGGCGCGCGACGTTTTCGATCAGTTCGTAGCCGGCGTACATGCCCCAGGTGGGGCTCGCCGTTGCCGCGATCGCCGCGCGAATCTTGTAGGCAGGAACCCCGCCGAACTGCAGGTACTCGGTCAGGATGTCGGGCGTGTTCACGAAGAAGTTGGGCCGGAAGTGGGTGCTCGAGACCTGCGACACCTCGGTGAGGTACTCCTCGAGTTCCTGTTTCGTGTTGCGCCACGTGAAGTAGGTGTACGACTGGTGGAAGCCGACCGCGGCGAGCGACTGCATCATGGCAGGACGGGTGAAGGCCTCGGCGAGGAACACCACGTCGGGGTAGTCGCGGCGAACTTCGGCGAGCAGCCACTCCCAGAAGCTGAGCGGCTTCGTGTGGGGGTTGTCGACGCGGAAGATGCGCACGCCGAGCTCGATCCAGTAGGTGACGACGCGCAGGATCTCGCGGCTCAAGCCCTCGGGGTCGTTGTCGAAGTTCAGCGGGTAGATGTCTTGATACTTCTTGGGCGGGTTCTCGGCGTAGGCGATCGACCCATCGGGCAGTGTCGTGAACCATTCGGGATGCTCGGTCACCCAGGGGTGGTCGGGCGCGCACTGCAGGGCCAGGTCGAGCGCGAGCTCGAGCCCGTTCTTCTGCACGGCCTTCAGGAAGGCGCGGAAGTCGGCCTCGGTGCCGAGGTCGGGGTGGATGGCGTCGTGACCGCCGTCGGCCGAGCCGATCGCCCAGGGGCTGCCCGGGTCACCCGGGCCGGGGGTGAGCGTGTTGTTCGGGCCTTTGCGGTTGACGGTGCCGATGGGGTGGATCGGCGGCAGGTACAGCACCTCGAAGCCCATGGCGGCGACCGCGGGCAGACGCTTTTGTGCGGTGCGGAAGGTGCCAGACACCCAGGTGCCGTCCTTCTTCTGCTTCGCGCCTTCGCTGCGCGGGAAGAACTCGTACCAGGCACCCACGCCGGCCCGGGTGCGCTCAACCCGCAGCGGAATCGACTCGGAGAGCGTCTCCAGGCTCATCAGGCGGTTGGCGGCGACGGCCGACACGACACGCGGGTCGCGGGCGACGGCGAGCCGCTCAGCCGGGGTCTTCGTCGTCTTCTTCATCGCGGTGCGCGCGTTCGTGAGCACGCGCTGGGCCGGGGTGCCGGAGGCCAGCTTCGCCGCGCGGGTGAGCAGCTCTACGCCCGCCATGATCATGACCTCGCTGTCGACTCCCGCCTCGATCTTGACGGTGGCGGCGTGCAGCCAGGTCGCCCAGTCGTCGGTGTATGCGCGCACCTGCCACGACCACTCGCCTTCCGTGTCAACCAGCGCCTCGGTCTCCCAGCGGTCGGTTCCTGGCGCCCCCATGTGCAGCGGGTGCTCGCTCACGCTGCCGTCGGGTGCGGTGAGCAGCAGGTCCGCTCCGAGAATGTCGTGGCCCTCGCGAAAGACCGTGGCCCCGAAGGGAACGACCTCGCCGACGTAGGCCTTGGCGGGCCAGCGATGCTCGGGCTGCTGCGGGCTCAGGTGTCGGATGGGCACTCGGCCGATGCGGCCGTCGAATGTCGTGTTGGTGGTCGCCACCCTTCGACCGTACCCCGCTCACGCGCGGTGGGGGAGGGTGCACAGCGTGTGCCCTGTTAGGGGGTCCGCACAACGGCGGACAAAATGTACCCCGGCAGGGGTACGCGAATTTGCGTCATCCTCCCGTTCGTGGCGGCCGTCGGCGGTACCGTAGTGTTCGGAAACCGAACAGGGCGGAATACCCGAATCCGACCTCTTCGCCCGAATCTCACGCGGCGACCCGAGCGCCCGCGTGAACCAGGACCGTGACTCGCATCCCCCCAGCGCGAGGCCGGTCCTGTTCGGCGTTAACGGGGGATGCGCATCCACTGTCGGTCACTATGGAACCGGTTCCCGAAACGGTCGACGCTCGCTTAGGCTGGACCGATGGGCCCACGACGTCCCACCCGAACCGGCCGAGGAGTTACCGCGTGAAGGCGATTCGCCGCTTTACTGTCCGCACCGTTCTGCCCGCCGAGCTCGCCGCCGTTGGCGAACTCGCCGCGAATCTACGCTGGTCGTGGCACGAACCGACGAGGCGCCTGTTCGAGTCGATCGACCCGGCGCTGTGGCACGAACTCGACCACGATCCTGTGGCCCTGCTCGGCGCCGTCGAGCCAGCTCGCCTCGACGCTCTTGCCCACGATGACGCCTTCATCGCCGAGGCCGAGCGCCTGCGCGCCGACCTGCAGGCGTACCTGACCGAGCCGCGCTGGTATCAGTCGCTCGCCGACGCTCCCGCGCGCATCGCCTACTTCTCGCCCGAATTCGGCATCGCCAGCGCGATTCCGCAGTACTCGGGAGGGCTCGGCATTCTCGCCGGCGACCACCTGAAGAGCGCGAGCGACCTCGGGGTGCCGCTCATCGGTGTCGGCCTGTTCTACCGCGCCGGCTACTTCCGCCAGGCGATCGATCGCGACGGCTGGCAGAAAGAGAGCTACCCCGTTCTCGACCCCGACGGCCTGCCGATGCAGATGCTGAAGGAGCACGACGGCACCGCCGTCCGCGTCACCCTCGCCCTGCCTGAAGGGCGCGCCATGCACGCTCGGGTCTGGAAGATGCAGGTCGGCCGTGTCGAGTTGCTGCTGCTCGACACCGACATCCCCGACAACGACGACGAACTGCGCGGCGTGACCGACCGCCTCTACGGCGGCGGCGGCGAACACCGGCTGCTGCAAGAGCTGCTGCTCGGCATCGGCGGGGTGCGCGCCATCGGGCGCTACGTCGAGCTGTTGGGTACCGACGCACCCGAGGTGTTCCACACCAACGAGGGTCACGCCGGCTTCCTCGGCCTCGAGCGCATCAGTGACCTCATCGCCGAGGGGCTCAGCTTCGCCGAGGCGCTGCAGGTCGTGCGCGCCGGCACCCTGTTTACGACGCACACGCCGGTTCCCGCGGGCATCGACCGCTTCGACATCGGCATGATCGAGCGCTACTTCTCGACCGAGCTGCTGCCGGGTGTCGACGTGCACGACGTTCTCGCCCTCGGCGCCGAAGACTACGACGGCGGCAACAGTGGCGTGTTCAACATGGCCGTCATGGGCCTGCGGCTCGCCCAGCGCGCCAACGGTGTGTCACAGCTGCACGGCGACGTGTCGCGCGGCATGTTCGGTCAGCTCTGGCCCGACTTCGACCAGGACGACGTGCCGATCACCTCGGTCACCAACGGCGTACACGCGCCCACCTGGACCGACCCCATGATGATGGCGCTCGCGAAAGACAAACTCGGCACGTACGACACGGCCGCGGCTGACTGGGCCTCCGAGGCCGTCAGCGACGCCGAGCTGTGGGCGGTGCGTCGACGGATGCGCGAACAGCTCGTCGAGGACGCCCGCACGCGCGTCGTCGCCGCGTTCGAGGAAGAGAACCCGGGGGTTGTGGCCCCCGCGTGGATGCACCGCATCCTCGACCCCGACGTGCTGACGATCGGCTTCGCGCGCCGCGTTCCCACCTACAAGCGCCTGACGCTGATGCTGCACGACGAGGACCGCCTGCGCGCGCTGCTCACCGACCCCGAGCGGCCCGTGCAACTCGTCATCGCCGGCAAGTCGCACCCCGCCGACGACGCGGGCAAGGCGCTCATCCAGCGGCTCGTGCAGTTCGCCCAGCACCCCGACGTGCGTGAGCGCATCGTGTTCCTCCCGAACTACGACATCGCGATGGCGCGCCTGCTCTACCCGGGCACCGACATCTGGCTGAACAACCCGCTGCGCCCGCTCGAGGCGTGCGGCACCTCCGGAATGAAGGCGGCGCTGAACGGTTCACTGAACCTGTCGATCCTCGACGGCTGGTGGAACGAGTACTACGACGGCGAGAACGGCTGGGCGATCCCGTCGGCCGACGCCGCGGGCGACGGCGCCGAACGCGACGCTCTCGAGGCGCAGTCGATGTACGACCTCGTCGAGCACCAGATCGCGCCGCGCTTCTACGAGCGTGACGCCGACGGCCTGCCGCGCCGCTGGCTGCAGTCGATCCGTCACACCCTGTCGACCCTCAGCCCCGAGCTGTCGGCCGACCGCATGGTGCGCGAGTACGTCGAGCGCCTGTACGTGCCAGCCGCCCACAGCCGCCGCACCATCACGGCACACGGCCTGCAGCCCGCGCGCGACCTCGCCGCGTTCAAGGTGCGCGTCGCCCAGCAGTGGGGCCACGTATCGGTGACGCACGTCGAGTCAGGCGGAGTGCAGAGCCCGCAGGTGGGCGACGAGTTGAAGGTGCGCGCCCACGTGCAGCTTGCCGAGCTCGACCCGAGCGAGGTGCTCGTCGAGGTCGTCTTCGGCCGCGCCGGACACGGTGACGACCTCGCCGAAACCCACCGCCGCGAACTCGTACTCGACTCGAACGAGCTCGGCCAGCCGGCGACGTTCGTCGGCACCGTGCCGCTCGAGCGCTCGGGCTCGTGGGGCTACAACGTGCGGGTCACCCCGCGCCACGCCCTGCTCGCGAACCCGGCCGAGACGGGCCTCGTCGCCGTCGCGCACTAGCCGTTCGTCGGCGCCGCCATCGCCCAACCGCCAGCCGGCGGACTACCGGGCGATGTCGGCGACGGTCGCGCCCGTCACCGTGATGAGGTCGGTGGGCGCGAGCTCGAGGTCGAGCCCGCGGCGACCGCCCGAGACGAGCACCGTGTCGAACAGCAGCGCGCTCTCGTCGACGACAGTCGGGTGCGCGGTCTTCTGACCGATGGGGGAGATGCCGCCGACGACGTAGCCCGTCCGGCGTTCGGCCAGGCGAGCATCCGCCATCGCCGCCTTCTTGCCGCCAACGGCGCGCGCGAGGGCCTTCAGATCGAGGGTCGTCGACACCGGCACGATGCCGACGGTGAGCTGGCCGTCGACGTCGGCGAGCAGCGTCTTGAACACCCGCTCGGGTTCGACGCCGAGGGCCTCGGCGGCCTCCAGCCCGAAGTTCGTCGTCGCCGGGTCGTGGGCGTACTGCCGGGCCGTGAAGGCGATGCCGGCGGCCGCGAGCGCGACCGTTGCGGGGGTTCCCGGCGCGGGGGAGGCGCCCCTAGCCATCGCCCTCGGCGGCGTTCGTGCCGCCCGCCTCGACCGGGTGATCGGCGGCCGACGCGGGCACCTGCTCGCCGTGCGCGACGAACAACAGCATTGACGTCGGCCCCACCTCGAGCCGCTCGCCGGGCACGTGGTGGCGTTCGATGCCGGTGATGTCGTCGTGGCCCGAATCCCACACGAGCGTGTAGCCGTCGACGCCAGCGTGGGCGGGCAGCGTCACCGTGACGGGCTGCTCGAGGCCGTGCACGATCAACAGGATGCGGTTGAACGCCTCGTGTTCGGGGGTCGAGGCGGCAAGGTACTGCAGGGTGCGCTCGGAGGGCGAGTCCCAGTCGTCCATCGTCATCGACTCGCCGGCCTTGTTGTACCAGTCCATCTGGGTGGCGCTCGGCACCGTCTCGCCGAAGCGGCCGTAGCGCGAGGGGCGCAGCGCCGGGTTGTCGCGGCGCAGCTGAATGAGCTTGCGGGTGACCCGGAACAGGTCCTCCTGCCAGCCGGCCGTGTCCCAGTCGACCCAGGTCAGCTCGCTGTCGTGGCAGTAGGCGTTGTTGTTGCCGCGCTGGGTGCGCCCGCGTTCATCCCCGGCGGTGATCATCGGAATGCCCGCGCTGAGCAGCAGGGTTCCCATCAGGTTGCGCATGGCCCGCCGGCGGTCGCGGAGGATCTGCGGGTCGGCGGTCGGCCCCTCGAGCCCGTGGTTGTAGGAGCGGTTGTTGTTCGTGCCGTCGCGATTGTCTTCGCCGTTTCCGAGGTTGTGCTTGTCGTCGAAGCTCGTGAGGTCGGCGAGGGTGAAGCCGTCGTGGGCGGTGACGAAGTTGACGCTCGCGAGGGGGCCGCGCTCTGCGGCGAACACGTGGGCGCTTCCCGTGATGCGACGGGCCAGCGGGCCGATGCCGTGCGGCGCCGCCCCGTGCGTGCGCGCGTCGCGCACGTCGGTCAACCAGAACGTGCGCGCGCGGTCGCGGAAGCCGTCGTTCCACTCGCTGTAGCCGTGCGGGAAGTTGCCGACCTGCCAGCCGCCCATGCCGACATCCCACGGCTCGGCGATCATCTTCGTCTCGGCGAGAGACGGATCGTCGAGGATCGCCCGCAGCAGGGGATGCTCGGGGTCGAATTCGACGTGCTTGTCGCGCCCCAGCGTCGCCATCAGGTCGAAGCGGAAGCCGTCGACCTGAACCTCCTCGACCCAGTACCGGAGGGAGTCGAGCACGAGGCGTTGTGCGGCGGGCAGCGAGAAGTCGACCGTGTTGCCGCAGCCGGTGACGTCGATGTAGTGACCGTGGGCATCCTGGCGGTAGTAGTGCGCGTCGTCGATGCCGCGCAGGCTCGACGTCGGGCCCTCGACGCCCTCCTCGGCAGTGTGGTTGTAGACGACATCGAGGATCACCTCGAGCCCCGCCTCGTGCAGGAGCTTCACCATGCCCTTCACCTCACGCAGCACGGCACCCGGGCCGCCGGTCTGCGCCGAGGCTGTCGCGTACTGCGCGTGCGGGGTGAAGAAGTTCAGCGAGTTGTAGCCCCAGTAGTTGGTGAGCCCCTGCGCCAGCAAGCGCTGTTCGCTCACCGACTGGTGAATCGGCAACAGTTCGACCGCCGTGACCCCGAGATCGTGAAGGTAGGCGATCGTCGCCGGGTGGGCAAGCCCCGCGTACGTGCCGCGCAGCTCGGGCGGCAGGTCGAGGTTCGCCGCCGTCAGGCCCTTCACGTGCGCTTCGTAGATGACCGTGCGATCGAGCGGCGTGCGGGGCTTGGCGGAGCCACCCCAGTCGAAGTGGGTGTCCTGCACGTACGCCCGCCACTCGCCGTCGCGGGTGCGCACGAGACCCTTGGCGTACGGGTCGATGAGGTGCCGGTCGGGGTCGAATCGATGGCGCCTGCCGTCGTGACCGTGCGCGCGCACCGAATACCGTGCGCCGGGCGTCAGGTGGGGGTGTTCGGCGTGCCAGACCTTGCCGGGCCCGCGGTGCATGGGAACCCGCTCCACGATCCACGTCGGGTCGGTTGCGTCGAGCAGGCACAGCTCCATGCGCGAGGCCGAGGCGCTCCAGACCCGCAGCTCGCCGCCGGATTCGGTCGGCGTCACCCCGAGCGCGCGCAGGGGGTCACGGGCCGTCATGTGCCTAGGCTAAGCGGTGCGCGCGGGCGTGCCCGACCACCGCGCATCACGATTCGACCACCGGCGTCGACACGCCCGAGCACTTGAACCACCGAGAGGAGGCCCGCGTGAGCGTCTACCTCGACCACGCCGCCACCTCACCCATGCCGCGGGAGGTGCGCGCGGCCTACGCCGACGCGCTCGCGGTCGTCGGCAACCCGTCGTCGATTCACTCGGCGGGGCAGGCCGCCCGCGCCGTGCTCGACGACGCCCGTGCGCGCGTCGCCGCGACCCTCGGCGTTGACGCGGTCGAGCTCACCCTCACCGGCGGCGGAACGGAAGCGGTCAACACGGGCGTCAAGGGCCTCTACTGGCGCCGTCAGCGCGACGCCGCCCGGCCGGTGATTCTGCTCACCGCCGCCGAACACCACGCGACCCTCGACGCCGTCGACTGGCTGGTCGCGAACGCGGGCGCCCGCGCCGTGATCGTCCCCGTTGATCCGGCCGGCAGGATGCGCGTCGACGCTCTCAAGGACGCCCTCGCCACGCACGGCGACGCCGTCGCGCTCGTCACCATGCTCGCCGCCAACAACGAGGTCGGCACCCTGCAGCCGGTCGCCGCCGTCGCAGCGCTCGCCGCCGCCCACGGGGTGCCGCTGCACGTCGACGCGATCGCGGCCTACGGTCAGGTGCCGCTCGCGCCGCTGCCGGGCGGCGTCAGCGCCGTGTCCCTCTCGGCGCACAAGATCGGCGGGCCCGTCGGGGTGGGCGCCCTCGTGATTCGCCGCGGCGTCG